>JAOVYX010016312.1:0-25104 GCA_035668315.1 Drosera spatulata | reverse complement strand
CAGAGAAAATGCACAAGTACAACACTTATAATAGGCATTCTTCTCACAAATGCTGCAAAGGTGCCAACCTGAAAATCAACAAAAAGATCACACTTATAAGATTCTTGATGGAAAAAGAGAAAGAAATTACATCTATACTGAACCTACACAACATGGATGAGAGAACAATAAAATCGACACAAGAACTACTGAGAATTATCTGGTGATTTCACCACTATTTTTCGATCACAGTACCTCTGTGTTATTGTGCCACAATCGTGACTTTCGTGTTTGACTGATGCCACCATCCAGATTGACAAAATAAACCCATAATAGCATGCATACGGGTCTGACTTGTTGTACTTGATCCTTTAGCAGACAACCATACTAGCAAAAACAAAACAAAACAAATAGAATGCAAAAATAAAGGTGCAACTTACCACAAGTCCAACGACCCTTAGCTCGAAAAAAGGCTTCATCACGGTCGACACATGAAGGATGATATGCCTTAGGGCAGCCCCTGATCCAACCCAATAGTTATACATAAGCAACATGATACACTTGCAGATATCAAACGCATCGACGTGTTGGGAAAAAGAAAATGAGACTTACCTGTGGTCACAAAGCACAAGCTCACCACCATCAAGGCAAATAAAGCAAACATCGTCTCCTACAAGTATCTCAGATGTCTTGGTGGAAAGCTTAGGCTTCCGGCCCCGCTTCCGCTTACCATCAGATCCACTCTTTGAGGCCTCTGCTTCTGTCTCGCCCTCCATCTCCATATCTGTACCACCAGCTGCAACTTCATCATCGTCATCCACCTCTTCTTCATCATCCACTTCATCTTCACCGTCCACTTCATTTTGTAAGGCAATCAGAAAAGAATCAGCCTTTTTCTGGGTCTCTTCCTCTTCACCAATATCCTTGTCCTTGTCAGCCATCACTGGTGACCTAACAATCTCATCGATCGGGGCAGCTGCCTCTTCTTCCTGGGACTCTATCTTACGATGTATCACTATCCTGAAATCATCTTCCTCCTCATCATCCTGAGACAATGCCTCCAAGCCAACGTCACTGCCATTACCCACAACCGGTGACCTCACAGCAGTCTCGCCTTGGGCCGAGTTATCTGCTACCTTGGAACTGGCGTTACCATCTAGTAAAAAACTATGATTATCCATCTCCAGGGAGGGGTCCTCCCCACTTATATCATTACAAGAAGGTTGCTCCTCACACATCTCCCTACACAGTACTTCTCCATTTAGCTTGTCTTCAACAACCATTTGAGACCCACCAGCCTGATTGTTCTCTGAATCAACTACTGAACCCTCATTGTACCCTTCTGACTCATCATCATCATCAGCCTTCTTCATGGCAACATCAGCCTCACCGTCACCTCTCTCTTTGTCATCTTCCTCGGCCTTATCAGGAATATGGCAAGTCTCAGCAATCTCCATCTCACCACTGGATTCGTCCAGTTTGACCTCCACCTCTTCAACCTTCACTTTTTTGTGCTCGCTATCCTTCTTCTCTGAACCATTCCCACTCAATTCATCCTGATTTTCCCTAACGACCGGTAATTCTTCCCCCTTCACAACCTCACTTTCCTTCTCATTCTCCTCCGCCATCACAGCTTCACCACTCCTCCCATTATCACTTTCTTGACCGCATCCACCCAATCCCTCAGCCTCAACACCACCAGCAAAAGAATCGGCATTGCCACCCCGTGGCACCTCATATGCAACACTTGATTCCTCCTCCAACACCAACCCCTCTCTTTCTTGAACCTCTTTCTCCTCGACCTCATCACTCATCACGGAATCAACATTATCACTCCGCGATTCAGCGGTCTCGTTAACCTCATCTACGACACCCAATTTCTCATTAACCCTTTCCTTCATGACTGAATCAACATTATCATCCCGCGAAACCTCCTCGTTGGTTTCGGTAACCTCGTCCTTCAATTCCTCCGCTCCTCGCACCTTCTCCCCATCTCCAATCGTCAATTCAAGATTTTCGCCCGCTCCCGAACCCTCGCCTGTCTCAATAACCTCATCAGCGACACCCAATCCCTCCACCACCACCAACCCCGCCGCTTCTCGCTCCCCTTCGCTAATCATATCAACATCCATATTCGAATCCGCCGCCACATCCTTCGATGCAATCTCCAACTCATCGGGACACGAAACGCGGTCGCGTTGCTCCGGGATAGGATTCTCCGGCGTCGGGGATTGGATCGGCGATGGTGGATGCGGCGAATTGGGAGGAGGAGATCGGTGGTTGTGATCGTCGTCGTCGTCCATGGAGAGATTGATAGGCGAAACCCTAGAAATTGGGGAATTTGGGGAGTGCTGAGAGTGAAAATTGGCGTGCGGTTATCGTGATTGCTGTCGACGACGAGGCCGGGATTGGATACGGAGCGGACTGGGGAAAGTTATATGAGGTGGAAAGTCGAGTTATACTTGGGTGAAATTGTTGCGATTTGGCTGTCAAAATTTTGGTAAATTTATGATGGTTACGAATGTTCTGTGCATCAGTCATCGTTATATTTTATGTTGAGTGTCAATATCTATATTTCATCATTTTTTTAACGATCAATTTTTTGAAAAAATTATCCAAACATAAACAATAAAGAAAAAAATATCAAAAAAATTCACACGAAAACAAAATTATCAAAATATAAAGAAATCAAAAAGTCACGAACCCGTTCCAAACCTGATAACAAAATCGTCCACCTCCAAATCGAAAATTTTTCAGTTTTAAACAATTGCTTAACATTGGGTTGCAATTGCGAGACGATTCTTCGGTTCTCTACTCCTGATTAGTTCTGGGAAGTTTCAAATCGTGGAAATTTGTCACAAAATTTTATTTATTTTGCGACGCTCTGTGTGTATCGATCAAGAGAATACTCGAGTGGTAAGGAAACCAATTTTGAATGTTAAATCCAATTCGTTTTGTATTCGTCGTATATTTATTAATCTTGTATGCATGTGGAAATGGGATTTGGTTTTGATGAATGCCGCTCTGATTTTTCCAAAAACCTTTTTTTTATAAACAAAGCGCCTATTGTTTTTTGGTTTTGAATTGTTTTGTTCAGGTTGTTTTTGAATTGTTCTATTTTTCTTGAAACCATAGAATAGCACAAATTGTTTGATTTTTATTTACAGCAATTTATGCAGTACCGCTCTGTTTGATGGAGGAATAAGCGCTGTGTTATCATATTACAGGCGCTCTACTTTATCTATACATAGTGATTACATTGAGTAATAGCGCTCTGTTTTTTTATTGTGTTGTGTTCGAGCATGCGCTCTGTTTGGTTTACATGAGGCGCTCTTTTTTTATAAGTAAACGGGTGTCATGTTTCATGGTAAATTAAAAAGAACTAGACAAGTTTGGTTTACATGAAGCGCACTGTTTGGTTGCAATTGAACTGGCGCTCTGTTTGGTGTACATGAGGTGCTCTGTTTCATTAAAGAGAGATGTTTGTGTTTTTTAAATACATTGTTGATCTAATGAACCATATTGACAATAATGAAAATTGTTCTAATATGATATTATAATTTTTGCATGACAGGTTCAATGACGTTTCAGTACCGCAACAATTTGGGCGCTCTTGTGAAGCTTCTAACAAAAAACGAGATAGAATTGACTGAAGAACACAAAGTGCAATTTACAAAGTCACCATTCTGGTTATTGATCAAGTCAGTTTTAGATAGAAAAGTGACATTGGACAAATGTAGAAAGAGTGATAAGTGCATATAATAAATTATTGAGCATTACAAAAAGGAAAAACGGACATTCACTATAGGCAATTAAGTATTTAGCCTCCAACTATTGGACATGAAACTGGTTTTTGGAATAGTAGATCGAGATAAAAACATTGATGATGAAGGCTTACTTGATGCTGTTTGGGATTCAGATTTTTTGCATCGTCGTTTTCCAAACCGAAACCAAGGAACTAAGGTAGAAAGAGAGTTCACAACAAAGAGAATTAAAGATGCATTGTTTGTGATATCCAGAGGTAGAGAAGTGGCTGACTACGAGGACAAAGCAAGACCTTTGACACTGTACATTCTTAACACACTGTTTGTTTAAAGTCTCGGAATCCGGAATTTCCGGCACGTGACGTTATGCCGACATAAACTCAGTCCATGACAAGGCCAATCAACCCAAACGGGTTTGTAGGTATAGAAGCTAAGGAATACTACCAAATCATTATCATTATATGCCCAAAAGATATTCTACAAGTGATTCCCAACGAAATTATTTCATGGAGCATTTAATATATATTGAACAGTGAGGTAATTAACTACATGCATGGAATCTCACTCTAGCGCTTCAGTATCGCCCTGTGGTGGATCTGCAAATAAAACACATAACCCGCGAGCTAAAAGCTCAGCAACCAAAAGCATATGTATTTGATTTGTAGGGTACTCCTCCGACTATGGCGATCGATAAGTATCTGTAAAACATTTTCTAACAATCACAGGAAAATATTGGCACCATATCAAACTATACACGAAATGATAACTTATACGTCTTTTCCCTCTTTTATAATCTTTTACTTACTTAACCATCGTAAGTCCGTGTCCTGACGTGAATGATAGAACTCAAATGAGGACAAAAGATGAAGAGAGATTTTTGAGACATAGACACTGATCTGGGCCAAGTTCTCAGTCACATCATCCACCGAAATCATTTGAAAACCTGTTGTCTTTTGTGAAAGTGTTTCTGTCTTCCATAAATACTACGCATGATTTGGGTTCGCAGCCCAAAATCACTACGTCTCTTGCGTGTATTTCGGTTTGCTAAACCCTTACTTACACGCCGAAGGTCCCCTATAGAGGATAGCCTTATACCCAATCGGCCGATGTTCTGCCCCACGACTTCTTATCGCTGCTCATATAAATAGAACCACACTTGTTCTCTTACTATCTAGATTTAACGTCTGACCCAGTCATGTCTACTTTGAACGCTCTTAGGGCCAAAGAACTCGATCCCGAAGGATCACTATACGATCTCATCGACGACAACGGACTTGTTCGGTTATCTTTAGTTTGTTATTATATTTGTTATAGTGTTTCTTAAATCTCGATTCTCCGCTTAATATGAAATATGATACATAACACATATTCAGAGTATAAATAGCATATGATGCTTGCACAGAAATCACATACAACGCATTTAACACTTCAATCATGCCTTAACATAAATTCTAGGAAAACAATCCCAATCATGTATCTTGTACGTTTAAGCCATGTCGGTCTATTCTTGAGTTATAACCATGATATTAAAAACAATTATTCATATTTTCAGTTATATATCAACAAATTTAATTATGTCGATTTTCCCATGAACATAACCTTAATGTCCCATAATATTGGTTATCAATATTCTTACATCCTCTTATACAAATCCCATAATTAAACATAATCAATGCTTATAACACATAAATCGCATTAATCATGCATAGCACACATAAGCAAGCATAGCCACAATCATCCTTGATGTTACAACCCGAGACATCCAATCTCATCCATAACCACAACAGTAGTCCTATCGCATCCTCACATAACCATCACAGTGATTCTACCCCATCAAAACATAATCATATAACCTTCTTTGTCATTCTTTTTCATACCAAGCCCTCCTTTGTACATAGACATAAAAACCTCGTTAACCCGACGCTCTAATCTCAATGACAACACATCAAGACCACATAAAACAAACGACTCGTCACACAAGTTCATACATAACTGTCACATCCTCGTACCGTTACAATCAAAACATATAAGTACAACCCAAGCCCATCTCAATCACTTCAAAATCAATTCAACCCAACATAAGCATATCCCTATAGCTCCCTGTATCGTCATTTTCATTCCCAAGCTCGTATATAAACATAAACCCAACCCGATAACCTCGTCATCCCGACAATCTAACCAATCACAAACACATCAATGCCCCTTCGACATCTCCACATCCCTTCTTTGAAACCCAACACGCATTTCTCATCACAAACACATCAACGTTGTCGGGCCGTGTTGGGCCTGCTGGGTCGGGCTGCTGTTCGGGCCTGGTCGTCGTCTGGGCTTGTCACCGGGACAGCTGTCGGGGGTGGGGTGACCGGATCTGCTCTCCAACGAGACAAGGCGGCGGCAGAAGGCGGCGCGAGGCGGATCTTGGTGGTGATGCGGTATCGGCTTCGAGGGTCATGCTCGGGCTCACCTAGGTTGCGTCCCGCCTCGTGGTGGCTGGGGTGTGCTCGCCGGGGAGTAGGGACGACGTGCAGCGGCTATTGGTGGTGGAGATGGTGGCGGGTAGTGTCGGATGGAAACTATGGTTGAAGGTGTGCGGCTGTCGGGGAGAGGAAAGGGAAAGGAAGAGAGGGGAGAGAAGAGGGAAGCCTGGCGACGGCGGCAGCATGCAGCGGTGGGCGATGGTGGCGAATGGCGACGGTGAGCGGTGGACGACAGTGATGGTGACGGGGCGGTGGTTGAGGTGGGGTTTGATGATGGTGTGAAGGAGAAGATGGTGTCGGTGGTGGTGGGTGAAGGATTGAGTGAAGATTTGAGTGGGTGTGATTAATTAATCCACCCCTCAAATGTATCACGGATTATATTTATTCGTGTTTCGTATATTTTATTTCTCGATAATTAATCGTTGTCGATTTAATTATCCCAAATATTTCATAATCATGTTTCGTTTAATTATCTCAAATTTTTAAGCTTAAATCTATATCTCAAGCGCACAATAATTTTAACGATGTAACATTCATTGTCTATAAATTTTATTTGCACGTTCATTGTATACGTACCGTACGTATATTTTATAACCATTATATATTTTTAAATCGAAAATTTTTTAGGATATTACATTACCTCCAACTTTTAAGAAGTTTCGTCCTCGAACCTAAATTCAAGTAAAGGTTTGGGAAGAAAGACCTTAAGAAAATAATGATGATACTCAAAGTAAAAGCAAAGTTGTACTCGGTCTTAGCAAAACTTGAATCCGATCATTCAAATAAGACCAAGTGATTATCCAAATCAAAATAAGAAAACTCAATCTTGAAACACCATTTTTGCGATGAGAAGCTGACCTAGATAAAATTAGCACCCAAACTCCCTTAACAGATCTAATCATAAAAATGAAACGAGGAGAAAATCAATATCAGATTGCAAAGGCTCAACATCAAAATCGTATTCAACTCGATAGAAACCAATGAGCTCGTACAATTGTAGTGATTATTGAAAGGAGAAACACAAGATCACTTAAACATCATCTTACAATCATAACTCTACCCTCCAATACATAAAATCAGACATAAAGGATTTAAAACCAGTATAACTGGTATCATGATATATTTTACCATCAAATCCATCTCCTCAGGGGTTGCGACGAACGTGACAATGATACTAATGATCGCACCGAAGAGCGCAATAGATACAACCACTATGTGTAACAAACCGAACAGGTACTTTCCTGGGTGTATTGTTCTTCGCTTCTCATTTTCTCTCTCTCTTTTTTTTTTTTTAATTGGAATGAAAGGATTCAAGAGCTCTAACCACAAGTGAGTTCTATGAAGTTCTATCACCTATTTATACTAAATAGAATGACAATAAAGTCTACATGAAATTCAATTAGAATCTAGTTAAAGTCTAAATAAAATCTAGAGGATATCTATATTTCACGCCTCATTTATGACATTGGATAGCGTGTTGTCCCATTTGTCACGCATGAATATCTATATATATATATATTTTAAACCAGATCAAATAAAATCTAGATTCAACAATCCAATCATTTGTTATGACTTAAAATCTCACTATACCACATAATGAACACATGTGCTACATTCTTCCATATGGCTGGATAAATCATTTCATTTCCTTTCTTTGATACAAGATATAAATATGTCCTTTCTTATCCAAGAAAATTTGACCAATTAATATATATATATATATATATTTTCTATCAATTAGCTCTTTATGTTTTGAATATCAAAATACAACCATTTCTTATTAGATATGTTTTCGAAAATCTCCAAAGACCTCAAACTGTAAAAGAATGACTGTTTATTTATTAAGTCCGCAAGCGAAATAATAGTTTGAGCATTATAAAACTCGAATAGTTTGATGGGAAAATCTAACTCATTTATAGTTTCAATGTAAACCCAATCTTCTCAGGATTGGTTAATAAGCTTTAAGAAAAGTCAAGATTGACATTGAAGAGATATCGTAACACGCAAATCCAAGTCACCATAAGTTATCAAAATTCAAACCAAATAGCTTAATTAAACCAATACAAAATGAGGTTTTCAAACAATCTCAACTTTAGGATAAAAGCTGAAATCCAATCCAATTAACATGTTTAGTTTTAGATTAATGCCGAATTTGAACCTAAAACTCTCGGAGAAACTTTTTTTTTTATCCATCACATTACGTAATTGTGATTGATTTAAAGATAAAAGAGGGTTCAAATTCCTCGAATAAAATTGAAAACTAATTCATATAAGCCTTAAAGATCAATGAAGCCACAAATACATATGGTATGAAAATTTAGCTCTTGACAATAAAATAATAGATGGTGAATGCATTATCCTTATGACCATGTTCAATAAGGTTGCAAATCATTTGAGTGCAAAAGCATCACGAGCGAATTGAATGCATGTAAAACAAAACATGTTTACTTTTCTATCTTTCTAGATTGTCAGAATCATCTTTCATTTAAGTCAAAACAAATACGATTGTATCATAGGGACAAATCTTGACCACTTTAGGAAACTATGTCATATTTAAACAAAAGATATAGATATATTTGTATCATAAGAACAAAACTTATGTAATTCTTAAAAATCTATGGATCCCAATAACATCATTTGAGATTAAAATTTGTGAAATTTAGAATAAGAAGAATAGCAGAACGATATCCTTTGGAAATTACTTTTGGAACTACTTCTTCACAGAGGATTTATCCAAATTAATTCTTATCATAAATTTATTAAGCACGACCTCAAAGGAATTAGTGCCAAGGATAAATTGTAAGTTCCACTCTAATTAATCCCCCCCTTTTCTTTTTTATTTTAAGACAGATTCGCAACGATTATAACAACGAAACAATTTATAAAGTAATGCACTTGTATCTTTTTCAACAAAAATATAAAATCATGAGTATCTAGATAATGCAAGTTTTTGATACATAAAATACAAAAAACTAAGAGCTCATAAAACTTAAAGTCATAAAATTGAGCACGTCCTCAAGTTAAGAATCTTGAGTTGTCCAGTTTCAAATCATATTAGTTGATTCGGGATCTACCTCAATGAAATCAAAGTATTTGTATACTCTTTTCATTGTTATGGAAGGTGAAATTTAATTCCATTAATATACCAAGAAATAAGAGCTAAATAAGCCCTTTCGATATACTCAAAACCAATAAATTTAGCTCAAAATGGTACACGCATCGAATCTAAATAAAAATTGTTAATTGAAAGCAACGGTTTGCTTAATTCAAAAGATCGAATTATCAAGCATTGGATCCTATTGAAAACAGATTCAATGGATAACAATAGTACTGTCTCTCATATAAACTCAAAGTAGCTAACTCTCACTGATTATAAAACTCAATTAAATGTGTAAACAGTTATCAAGTCTTTATCGAAAATGATAAATTTCGTAACTTCTAAATCAAAGATCATGAAAATTAGAATTCCTAAACCTAGAACAATTCAAAGAAACAGATCATGTTCCGGGGTTAAAGTATTTCAAGAAAACCAAAACTAAACCATTGAAGTAGCTCAGAAGTAAATTTAATCAAATTATTGAGCATAATGGACTATTAGTACAAAGAAATCAACGCAAACATGAAAACCCCTCAATTCGATAGAGTAAAACCACAAAACGTGGGGAGACAATGAAATTACTTACACAATCCAAATTCAAGAATATGACTCAATCGAGTTAAATACAACTTGAGAATAGGATCGATCATGAAAACGAAACCAGTAAAAGCCATGAAATACATACTTGAGATCCAACATCGGTGGACTATCGTTTTTTTTTTTTTAAAATATTGTCAATGTATACCCAACAGAAATATATCTACAAAAAAGACACTTTTATAACAAGCCTTTTTGTGAATTAGAAAACTGTTCAAATATTGTACTTCACATTTTATTTAGGTTAAGTCCCTAAACCTCAACATAGCAATATATAAATCAAATCATGTTATTAAAACTAAAACATATTGTGTTGCTCAGTCTATAGACAACAAATAAAACTAGGTTCAGTAATATAATATTGAACCATCATTGAAACAAATTTTGATATGGAAACCGAAAGACAGTATAAACACAGCTCCCCGTAATATCTCATATTACGTTCACTAACGTAGAATTTTACAACCATTCAAACATGACTTGATATTCAAACTGAAAATCAACATTAACATCGTTTTCGATTTTCAGTAAATCAAAACTAAATATATATATTTTCTAAAATCACACGAATTGCCTTCGATTGTCATTTGAATCGAAAAAAAATAGTACATCATATGATCTCAACTCCATGATAGAATAATTTTTTTGACGAATTCGATATCATCGTAACACAGAAATAACTTGTAAAATCATATATATATATAAGAATTGCTTGTCAAGATGTTTAAACTTGTAAATTTTACATATCGATTGTGATCAAAATCCTCATTGAAACTATTGATAAACTTTAAGTTTTGTCATATTTGTCTTGAAAGAAAACAAAATATGAGAATTTCTCATGTCTAAAGAAAATACACATATTGTTTAACATCTATAGTCGAGTATCCGTTCGTCTAAACGTGTATATAGTCATTTATATATTTTCACGTTTTAAATCTCATGTTAGCGCACCTACACTCAATGCATATGCAAACTTATCATTTTGGTTTTAATCCAATTTCTCATTTTCCTTAACCTCTAACCCAGAAACCCCTAACTCTAATACCATCTTGTAACGCTCCGAAATCCGGCATTTCCGGCATGTGACGCTATGCCATCATAGACCCAGTCCATGACAAGGCCAATCAACCCAAACGAGTTTGTAGGTATAGAAGCTAAGAAATGCTACCAAATCATTATCATTATATGCCCAGAAGATATTATATAAACCCAATTATATTATATTGTCCCAATGTCTACAAGTGATTTCCAACGAAATTATTTCATGGAGCATTTAATATATATTGAACAATGAGATAATTAACTACATGCATGGAATCTCACTCTAGCACTTCAGTATCGCCCCATGATGGATATGCAAATAAAACACATAACCCGTGAGCTAAAAGCTTTGCAACCAAAAGTATATGTATTCGATTTGTAGGGTACTCCCCCGACTATGGCGATCGATTAGTACCTGTAAAACATTTTCTAATAGTTACAGAAAAGTATGGGCGTCATATCAAACTATACACGCAATGATAACTTATACGTCTATGCCCTCGTTTATAATTTTTTACTTACTTAACCATCGCAAGCCCATGTCCCGACATGAATGATAGAACTGAAATAAGGTAAAAGATGAATAGAGATTTTTGAGACATAGACACTGATCTGGGCCAAGTTCTCAGTCACATATCATCCACTGAAATCATTTGAAAACCTGTTGACTTTTGTGAAAGTGTTTCTATCTTTCGTAAATACTACGCATGATTTGGGTTCGCGGCCTAAAATCACTACGTCTCTTGCGTGTATTTCGGTTTGCTAAAGCCTCACTTACACTCCGAAGGTTCCCCTGCAGAGGACAGCCTTACACCCAATCGGATGATGTTCTGGCCAACGACTTCTTGTCGCTGCGCATATGAAGAGAACCACATTTGTTCTCTTACTAGCTAGATTTGACGTCTAACCCAATCATGTCTACTTTGAACGTTCTTAGGACCAAAGAACTCGATCCCGAAGGACTCACTATACGACCTCATCGATGACAACGGAGTTGTTCGGTTATCTTTAGTTTGTTATTGTATTTGTTATAGTGTTTCTTAAATCTCGATTCCGCGCTTGATATGAAATATGATATATAACACATATTCACAGTATAAATAGCACATGAAGCTTGTATAGAAATCACATACAACGCATTTAACACTTCAATCACGCCTTAACATAAATTCTAGGAAAACAATCCCAATCATGTATCGTGTACGTTTAAGCCATGTCGGTCTATTCTTGAGTTATAACCATGATATTAAAAACAATTATTAATATTTCTAGTCATACATCCACAAGTTTAATTATCTCGATTTTCCCATGAACATAACCTTAATGTCCCATAATATTGGTTATCAATCTTATTACGTCCTCTTACACAAATCCCATAATTAAACATAATCAATGCTTATAACACAAATCACATTAATCACGCATAACACACATAAGCAAGCATAGCCACCACAATCATCCTTGATGTTACAACCCGAGATAATCCAATCTATTCCATAACCACAACAGTAGTTCTATCGCATCCTCACATAACAATCATAGTGGTTCTACCGCATCAAAACATATTCATATAACCTTCTTTGTCATTCTTTTTCATACCAAGCCCTCCTTTGTACATAGACATAAAAACCTCGCCAATCTGACGCTCTAATCTCAATGACAACACATCAAGATCACATAAAACAAATGACTCGCCACACAAGTCCATACATAACAGTTACATCCTCGCACCGTTACAATCAAAACATATAAATACAACCCAAGCCATCTCAATCACTTCAAAACCAATTCAACCCAACACGAGCATATCCCTATAGCTCCCTTATCGTCATTTTCATTCCCAAGCTCGTATATAAACATAAACCCAACCCGACAACCTCGTCATCCCGACGATCTAACCAATCACAAACACATCAATGCCCCATCGGCATCTCCACACCCCTTGAAACCTAACACGCATTTCCTATCCACTACAACCATCATTCATGAACAATTCACATCACATACACACAAAATCACATCCTCGCCAACCCGACGGTATCACATGAACAACCACCCATCACAATACTGCATTCAAACAAACATTTCACAGGCATTCAAGGAAGGTTTAGTGGTGGTTACCTCCTCGGTGTGTAATTCGAAACAACATATGAGGTGAAGCGACGAGAACGAACAAACTAAGCAACGGGCCGCATTGGGCCTGTCGGGCTGTAGTTCTCTCTTCCTTACCTTCTTCCTTTACTCGTAGGCGTACCTTTCTCTATCAATAAGATGTAAGCATAGTACTGAAGTCTATCCCGAACTCCTTTCCATTTCGGTCAAGCTAGTATGGCATAAGGGAAGTTTCGGGCCAATCGTCGAGCCAACACCGTGAAGCTGTCCGAGTTGTTGTCGTGCCGCGTTGGGCCTGTTATCGGGCCAGTTGTCGTCCCAGGGCTGGGGTGACCGGATCTGCTCTCCGACGAGACAAGGCGACGACAGAAGGGGATGCGAGGCGAATCCTGATGGTGGCGCGGGATCGGCGTTGAGGGTCATGCTCGGGCTCGCCTGGGTTGCGTCCGGGCTCGTGGTGGCTGGGGTGTGCTCGTCGGGGAGTGGAGACGATGTACGGCGGTTGGTGGTGGTGGAGATTGTGGCGGGTAGTGGCGGATGGTGGCGGTGGTTGCCGGTGTGCGGCTCTAGGGGAGAGGAAAGGGAAAGGAAGAGAGGGGAGGGAAGAGGGAAGCCTGGCGGCGACGGCGTACGGCGGTGGGCGATGGTGGCGGTGAGTGGTGGGCGACAGTGATGGTGGCGGGGCGGTGGTTGAGGTGGGGTTTGGTGATGGTGTGAAGGAGAAGATGGTGTCGGTGGTGGTGGATGAAGGATTGAGTGAAGATTTGAGTGGGTGTGATTAATTAATCCACCCCTCAAATGTCTCGCGGACTATATTTATCCGTTTTTCGTATAATTTATCTCTCGATAATTAATCGTTGTCGATTTAATTATCCCAAATATTTCATAATCATGTTTCGTTCAATTATCTCAAATTTTCAAGGTTAAATCTGTATCTCAAACGCACAATAATTTTAACGATGTAACATTCATTGTCTATAAATTTTATTTGCACGTTCATTGTATATGTACCGTACATATATTTTATAACTATTATATATTTTTAAATCAAAAAAATTATGGGATATTACAATTTTGGCTACTTCCAAGCTGTAATATCCCAAAATTTTCAGAATTTAAAAATACGTAAAGTACGTATTAAAGTGCACGTACGAATAAATGTGACTGTAATACCCGAAAATTTTGAGAATAAAAAATGAATATATAACATACGTAGAGTACGTATGTAAATAAAGCGCGAATAAAAAACGTTAAATAACGTTATCAATTAAAAATAATCGCACTTAAGGGTTACAGATTTAACCAAAGGAAATATTTGATTATTAAAATAAATATGACGATGGAATATTTAGGATAATTAAATGAGCTTTACTACAATAAATATTGTAAATAAATAACGTTACAAACGTTGCGCATTAGGACGAATGATTTTAATCCCGTAAATAATGAATATTATTTGGAACGTGATATTCTAATTATGGGATAAATCTATCGATGCAAATAAATTATTAATGAAGTAATATTATGAAATTTGGGTAAATAATAGACCGAATGAGACATTGAGGGAGAACGAAATAACTCACTCACTCCTTATCTCCTCTTCTTTTTCCTTCCACTTCCGCATCCACTATTCACTACCTAACCACACCATCCGCCACCACGTTCACACCGCCGCCCCAGCTGCCTACGCTGCCACAAGATCGTCGCCAGGCCGTCGCCTCCGTCCAGCCGCTGCCAGCTGTCATCCGTCGCCCAGGCCGCCATCAAGCTTCTCCGGCAGCCATCGCGTTGCCACCATCTTCGTTGCACGTCGCCACTCGAGCAGTCGGGGAGGGTAGATCTGGCCACTGCGAGCCCGGACGAGGCCGCAGGCCGCAAGACCGACGCCTTGAAGCCTCGCAGTCACCGTGCCGTCGCTGTTCGCCCTGTCAGCCACCGCCACGCCCAGCAGTTGACTAGTCGTCGCCATCGTTCTCCTCAACCACCGACGACCATCGGCCAGACAGCTGGCCCTGCGAGTGACCCGAGGACAAGCCCAGGTACGACCCGTTTGTGAGTAAGACCACGACAGGCCCTGGTGCGGCCCAGCGGCGACTGATGCAACCCGACGTCGTGACAACCCCCAGACAGCGACGCCGACCCAAATAACAGAGCTCGACGACGGGCCCGACCCCGGCCCGATGCGGCCCGATGTGATCCGACGCTCCGTTTGGTCGCTCTCGTCGTTCGTCCCGTGGTTTGTTACGAATAAATCACCAGGAAGATAACCTCATCCCTTTCGATCCGTCTCATACTTAATATTTCATCAATGTGATGTGTTATGATGAATGTGATGAGAAGTGTACCACCAGGAGGGGGATGATATGCTTAGTTGCTTGATTGATATGTTAAGGCGATAACGAAATCCTAATTCGACAAAATACGTGTGGGTGCATGCATGGAACATATGCATACATAAATTTATGCTAACTATAATCCTAAAACACCATGGACGTGTTTTGTTAGACATATGCATGCTTGGAGTGGCGATACAACAGATTTTACTCGATCCCAAAATTATGTATTAAAAAGGGGTACTAATTACACCATGAGGAGGATCGGGTTATATTAACAAGCCTTGACAGTAGGATCGAGATCGGGATGAATGTTTTACATGCTGATATGTGCTGTGGGGTAGTTGGAGTTGAAATGAACTAGAATGTATACCCTTATAATATATATATATCCTCTTGGGAAATAAATGAAAGCAACCTCTAAACGATTAATAAAGAAAACGGGGATGTGGAGCATAGTTACACTATCTATGCGAACTAATGAAAAAGCGAACGAATAATAAATATCCCATCCTTGAGTTGATAAGGTCGACGTTGAAGTCCCTTGTTGGATCCGTTGGATCGTTGGTCGTTTTCCCTGAAATTAATGAGAAGGTCGAACATGGCGTCCGTTCTTTGATCCATTGCGATCATTCGTTGTTTTCTTTGAATAGCCTTGGTGGCTTGGGTTTGAGTCATTGCACTCCAGTATTATCCTCTGAGTCATCGTCACGGGTGAGAACTAGCTAGGGAGCGATGGGCATCCCCCATCCTCTTTGCATGCTTGCAGCGGCTTCAACGCCGTTATGACGGGGCCACGGGTTGCTCTCCGCAGGGAGGCCCAAATTATCTTAATTCTGGCCTGCGGTGTCTCATTGAATGCGCACAAGAGGTACAAGACGACGCACAGGGTAGGCAGGTACGAAAACAGAATCTATTGGGTAGCCCGGGTGACGATTGACACTTTATTTTATCTCTGTACTCCAAGTCGATCATATCCTTGGAGTTGCTACTTTTGAGTCGAGTCATGAACCCTAAATAAATACAAAAGAAAGGAATGACTCTTAAAAGTGATACGAAGCCATATAAAGCAATGAGAAGCGATGCTGTTTGATATGGCGCCCATATTTTCTTATATATATAAAAATATTTTATGGACTTTCGACGGTCGCCATAGCCGATAGCGGAAGTTCCCTGTAATTGGGATTCATACACCTGAGGTTGCTTAGCTTCATTAGCTCACGATTATGTTTTTCAATTGCAAGTATGCCTTCAACAGCACCTGAAGGCTCTTAGTGTGAGTTTGCATGCATATAGATGATCTCACATGCTCCGGATATTATAACAGATCAGAGAATCTATTTTGTTTAATGGAATATTCGACTTGCAATGCCTCTGCACAAATGTTGTAACTAAACAGGTATTCGAGATTGTAAGCTATGAATATGACTACTGTTTCTAGTTTCCTTGACTTCTATGCCTCTAAACTCATTCGGTTTATTTGGCCTTGTCACGGACTGGGTGCGTGACGGCATAACACCTATGTGTCTTCTTGCACGAAAATCTGGGGGCGTTACAGTAACGAATGAGAGACGTTATAATCGCACAAATAAATATAGTGAACGAATAAGCAACGGTATAACGTTATAATGTAACGAGTGACGGTATATCGAACAAATAAATATAACGAATAGATAACGTTACAACGTGTGATTAAATGCAACGAATAAATAACGTTAACATTATATTATAATGTAACGTTATAATATTAGAAATATTGTGCGTTAGGGTAACCATTTTAATCCCAGAAAATTGTATTGTTAGATAGGGTATGGTGTTAATATTTTTGGGGTTAGTTAAATCGATACGGATTAGTTATCGGGAGATCAATATTATAAAATTGAGATAAATAATAGTCTGACGAAAATCTAAAGAAAGGATGTTTTTCCCTCTATTGTCTTTTGATTGACCCTCTGCAATTAATTTCCCGCACTCTTCTCCTTATCAGTGTACATCCCTACAGCCTATTTTTCACTTTTACTCATTGTATTGTAACACTATATATCACTCTCTCAAATATTATATACCTTATATTCAGATGAACACACTCACTCTCCACACCCACACACACTCTGACTGTGTGCCTCTCTTCCCCCTCCCCGTGCAAAAACCAAAACCAAACCACACATCACTCCCGCCACAAACACCAAACACCATAACACCATCATCACCAACCTTCACGCGACCACTATCACCACCATCTTTAGCCGACCATCACAACACCATCGTCACCTTCCCTATACGAAACAAACAACCACGCAACCCATCTCTATCTTCCTCTGGTCACTCCTCGACGAAACAAATCCGATCCGAAAACCAACACCATCACAAAACCGCCACGCCACCGCCATCATTACCATCATTCATACCACCATCGACAAACACCATCATCCCCGAGGCGTCACCATCTTCACACGACCACCAAACATATCACGTACCCCTCATGACGTATTCACCATCACCCAACCGAAACCGTCACCACCCATCATCGCACCACCAACCTTCCACGATCGCAACCACCAACGACACCACCACGACGCCGTCTCACCCTTCCCCAAACAGCCGAAGGACAACCAGAGCAGCCGCAACTCCCTCCCATTCACTCTACTAACCCGTCACCAACGCACGCCACCTCCATGACACAGCCACTACAAGACAACGACAACACCACTTCCTGAAGTCTCCGACGACCCCAGGGACTCTCCCAAGATAAGTAAAAGCAATCATGCAACCCCTGCTTGACTCTCCTTGAAGTTTCGACAAGGAAACCATATCAAACACCCCTCCGGCGAACCCTAGCCCCTTCGACGACACTCTCTGACCACCAACAGGTCCAGAGGGGTGGTGACAAGTAGACAGTGAAGGGAGTGAGGCTCGCGTGTCTTGGGTTTCGGAGATTGCATGTAAACAAGCTCAAAACACCTTAATGAAGCTTTCCAGCGATATTCCGACCACTTTTCGGCCACTGGCAGTGACGACGACGGGGACAGGACGATGATGAAAGGCAGACAGTGAGGTGGTGGCATTGGGTGTCAAAGGTTCTAAGGCTTCTAAAGGTTTCTTGAATCCTAAGGCAAACTAGGGTTAAACACGCTTCAAAGGTAACCTTACCCATCTCGATCCGTCTCATACTTAATATTTTATCAATACGATGTGTTATGATGATTATGATGAGGAGGGTACCGCCAGAAGGGCGATGATATGCTTGTTTGCTTTGTTGATGTGTTGAGAAGATAACGGAACTAGGATTTAGGTAATATATGCATGGGTGCATGCATTAGGTGATGAGACACTATTTGCTGCTAATTATGATCTCAAAATGCCATGGATGTACTTTGTTATATATATGTATGCTTGGTGTGGTAACATGATGAATTTATGCTTGATCACGGGGTTTATGGGTACTAAATATACTATGGCAGGGAGGGGGGGATCGGATTGTAATAATAAGCCTTGACATTAGGATCGAGATCGGGGATGATTGTTTTACATGTTTGATATGTGATGTGGGGTATTGGGATTAAAACGGGATAAAATACACATCTGAATAACATACACACCCTATCAGGAATTAATTAAAGACGACCCTTAAATGCTTAAGTACAAGGGACACGGAAAAGTAAAGCTTGATTGCTTTATCTTTATATAATGAACTAATGAAAAGCAGCGAATCAAGTGGTGTATGTGTCCTTGAGTTACGAAGGTCGACCTTTTGCGAGCCTTCGTGGGTCCAAGTGAGTCGTCGTTGGTCGTTTGAAAGCCTTAAAGGCATGTGTATCAGTTTTGAGATTCTAAATATGTGTGTTCCCTGAATTATCGTAACAGACAAGTAGAGACTAGCTAGGGAGGGAACAACAGCATACTCGACTCCTCCGCATGCATACAGCGGTGATTAAGCTGTTGATGGTTGGTGCCACTGGTAACTCTCTGCAGGAAGGCCCTTCTCAATGTCGGTATCACGAGCCGCATTGAATGGGAAAGCGCATGGGTGATGCAAACTGGAAAGAAAACGGGTTTGCGTTTCAAATAGACTTGCCCGATTGACGATTGACATTCTTTCATTTAAATCTGAGTCTCTCATATCTAACGAGGTGTGTCTTTCAAGTTGAGTCATGAAATAAACGTAAAGAAAGATACTTAAAGAAATATGAATACATATTAAACGTTATAAAAATAATACTACTTTTATATGGCATTATGTTTTCCTATTATAATATAAAAACATTTTTAGGGACTTTTGGCGGTTGCCATAGGCGTTAACGGAAGCCCGCTGTGAACGGAATACATATATTTTAGGTTACTGAGCTTCTTTTACTCACATGTTGTATATTTTATTTACAAGTATGCCTCTAGATGCTCCTGAAGAACCTTAGTGCGAGACTTGCATTGCATGTAGTTCGTCACGCCTTCTATCAAGATAATGTGTCAATTGGGATTTATTCTGTACAATTAATCAGTGAACTTGTAGTGTTTAAGATTTCTGGAAAGATCATGTAATAAATTGGTTACGAGAGATAATCTGTAACCTTTTGAACCAAATGCTTCTATGGTAATAATGTAATATAACTAGTTAGATATTTTTCCTTGTCTTCTATACCTAAGATCTGTTCGGGTTGCTAGGCTCGCTTTTGATCGAGTGGGTCCTTAGCGGCATAACGTGCGCGTCGGCTTAAGCTGGACGACGGGATGTTACACAAGCCCTCCCTGAACTGGTCATACTGTAACTTTGTTGCGGAAATGCAGAAGATGTGTGAGTATGATTGGACACTTCACTTCTTTGGCAAACAAGCAAAATCACTGGATGATAATGCCCGCATGTCTAGAAAAAGTCATTAGATGCGTAATGTTGATCCTTGTAAGTTTTAAAAGATGATGAATTTTTTTTTTCTTTCGTAGGCACTACGTTTCATATATATTGCATTTGTAGACTAAACGCTCGGTATTTATTCAAACAGGCGCTCTGTATTATGTAATGCAGGCGCTCTGTTATAATTAAAATCTTATGTTAATAATTTTTTTTGTAAATTAATATATGTCAGTATTGGTTTCTGTAGAGGACGAATGTGGTCGATCCGAACACAGGGAACGAAGACGATGTGATTCCGAGGTGTGCAAAGTGGTTTTTAAAGGATCTTCCGAAAGATATACACGCAACATCTGTTAAATTCAACGCAGACTAGGTATTATACTTTTTTAAAAAAATATAGAGTAATGTAACATTTGTTATTAGCTGCTCTCTATTTTAATGAAACAGAGTGACATGTCTGTTGAAAACAAAGCGCCATTAATTGAGCTCCAATAACAGAGCGTGTGTCGATTTTTTCTTTTGTGTTACAAATTTGATACATTATGTTGGATTTGAATATAACATTGTTTTTCTGTAAATTTCAGCTAATTTTGCAAGAGTTGCATCCGACTGATTTAGAAAGAAGGGAATATGGATTGGGTCCAGCTGCAATTGATTGGTGGCATAATGTGGAACAACAATCTTCTGATGGTACACCAAAGCAAAGTGAACAGCGACAACATTATGAGTTCAGAGTGAGGAGTTATGATTGGTGGCATATGGATTGGGTCCAGCTGCAATTGATTGGTGGCATAATGTGGAACAACAATCTTCTGATGGTACACCAAAGCAAAGTGAACAGCGACAACATTATGAGTTCAGAGTGAGGAGTTATGATTCAAAATCAAGTGAATCGACGGAGTCAGATCGACTCATTCAACAATCTGAGGATGAGGTTTCTTCATCTCATCTCCTCATAAAACACATGAAGCCTGGCAAATTTTCTATCTTAAACAAAAAACTGTGGGAAGCAAGGCTGGATAATTTGTCGTTGAGCGAGAAGCATTCGGTTGCAACGAAACAAATTTCGGACCTTGAGGAAAATGTATTTTTTGAATTTAAATGTGCTTTATGTTTTTTTTTAATTCGTGTGTTTTAAGTTTAACAGCAATTATGAAATCATGCTTAGGTTGATTGTGCTAACTATCAGCTACAATTCGGAGAAGAAAATTATAGAAGAACTGAAGAATGATTTGTGTTTGGCTGACGAAAAAGTATTATGACTTTGAAATCTTAAGGCACTCTGTTTTATTTATGTAGACGCTCTGTTACTATATTATTATTTTTTTGTTATGTTTTTATTAAATCATTATGTAATATCTCAGATTGTTTATTTGAAAGAAAATTAACAAAAAAGTTTGCATCAATTGAAATTAACTGAGGCAAAGGTAAGCTCATTGCAAATTCATCTGGCACTCTATTTTTTTTATTTTTTTTTGTGGGGTTCTCTGTTTGTCTTTATTGTAAACGTTGGTCTATGTTTTTTTTTTTTTTTTTTTGTGTCAAATTTCATTCATCAGGTCATGTCCATACAAGTTGAACTGGTTGCAGGCCGTTCAGAACTGAAAGCTCTGAGGGCATCAAAATCTGAAACACAAGAATAGAAGGAAATGTTTTCTGCCGTAGATGCCAAGGGTTGGATGAATTGAAGAAACATATCCATGAACTCAAGATAGAAGCTGTATAGAACAAAACCTTCATGGTTGAGGAAACAAGTGCCAGGGACAAGCTGAAGGAGGAGTTGAAGAGTGCCGGAGAATTAATACTTAAGGCATCAAACGAATGGGACAGATTGAACGACATCATACAGTCATTGGATGTGGAAAAAAATAATCTCTTGGAAGAACTTGAGATTGAAAGAAAGGTTACGTCTCAGTATAAGGCGCTGTTTGATAGCACATCGACGCCCGTGAAAAGAAAGAAAGAAGGCGATGAAGATTTATTTACATCAGCGATAATGACGAATTGTTGATGTCAGATGAAGAAGAATGCGAGGAGGTTGTAAAAAAACCAAAGAAAAAATCAGGACGTACTCCGTCTTCAATGGTTATGCGTCTCAAAAATAAAAAACCTCACGCGAAGAAAAGGAATAGTTCATTCACTTATGGATCTTCAAAGAAGCAGAAGGCAGCTCTTAACGGCATACATGACCGACGAAGTGAAGGAGAAATGGGATAAACTTAAGTCAATGCAGGATCAAAAGTAAGTATTTCTTCATGAAATTAATGTTTAGTTGATAACTAGTTGTGATTAGATTCTTTTGATGGACTGTGTTGTGTTTTTTGTTTGCCTTAATGCATGTAACATGCCTGTTTGATTCCAAAACAGTTCGCCTATGTTACACCATACAGAGCGCTTTCGTAACAAAATACAGAGCGCCTTCATAAAAAAATATAGAATGCCTTTATGACAAATTACAGAGCGCTGGTCTTAAAATTTTTTTTCCCTATAATTAATTAAGTAATTTTTGAATTCATTACAAGATTGTCATTCATTTCTCGAAAGATCGCATCAATGGGTCCTCGTTTGTGGATATTGAAGACATCAGACATGTTGCGGAGAATGGTGCGCTATCAAGCCACGCAGTGAACGTGTATGTCACGTTGATGTTAAAAACTGCGAAATGCAAGGACCAAGTGGTTGTTTACACTGCTGAATGTTTGGTAATATTTAAATAATTCGTTTGTTTAATTATTTACTAATAGAATATATGTGTAGTTGACTGTGTGTTATTCATGTAATTCACCAAATAGTGATGTCAATTTCTAGAGTAAGAGATCGATGGATAAAAGAGCCAATGCTTGGTAATAGGACATGCAGGTGGCACCTTTTCCCCATGAACTCAACAGGAGCCGGCTCAAAGGGCTCGTCTCCCTTCCATTGGACTTTGTTGGCTTTTGATAGTGAAAACAACACATGGACACATCACAACTCAAAGAGGACACTAAAAGTTGCATATGGAAGGGATGCTCAAATAATAGTAAGATCACATACACAACTATTGTTTTGATTTTGTTTTTGTTATTTGGTTGTACACCATACAGAATATAATGTTCTCGTATTTTCTGTCAATTGTGTAGGTTGATTATGTCCAAAATTTTTTAAAAGATCTGATTAAGGTAGATGGAACGCAGCAAAAAAGGAAAAAAGAAACTGTAATCTTCAACATGAACGCTCCTAGACAGCAAAACCTGGACTGTGGTGTGCATGTGTGTTAATGGATTGAGCTAATTGCAAACGATGAGGATATTCCCAAATATACAACTCTGGAAGATATTCGAAGGTTCAGGGCAAGGATGGTCGCTATTTTAATTAAAGACTATGAGCTTGGATCTTTTGTTAATGTATGCCTGTGAATTGTATGTAATACGTTGTATTTTCTGTTTGTTTTAGTATACTTGTTTATGGTTTATTAAATTACTAATCATCTTGTTTTTTTTTTTTTTTCCATCTGGCGCTCTATTCTTTGGATAACAGACGCTCTGTTTTTTTTGAAACAGAGTGACAATATTAAAAAAAACAGTGTGGCTTTTGTCAAAGTCATGTTTGATTAGTACGTATTGAGATTAAATTTTAAAAAATGGAGGTTTTTATTTCCTTTGATGTAATTAATTAAAATACATAGAATCTTTACATTATTTGTATGTTATAAATAATCAACTGCTTAAAATTAAATATGTCGCTCTGTTTCA
Source organism: Drosera spatulata (assembly GCA_035668315.1). Taxonomy (NCBI): domain Eukaryota; kingdom Viridiplantae; phylum Streptophyta; class Magnoliopsida; order Caryophyllales; family Droseraceae; genus Drosera; species Drosera spatulata. The sequence continues at coordinate 1,127 of JAOVYX010016312.1, read as the reverse complement.
TTTAATGATGCGCTCTGTTTTCATGAAACAGAGCGCTTATTTGATATGATATAGAGTGCATGTGTAAGAATAGAAAATTTTTGAACAACACAAACAACAAGAAAAGAACTGGACACAACGTAAATTCTACAATTGCTCGTGGTATTTAATGAAACGAAATTGAAAGAAACGTTACGTGGTTTGAAAGGTGTACAGGCACATTACGTATTAAAAACATGAAGAAATCACATAATGGGCTCACGACAAGTTTTTCTGTTGTGATGTCCGAATTTGTGACACCTTGTGCACTTAATGCCCCTTGTTTCCTCACCACTGGACAAAATACGTCGCTTTTTGGGCCTACCTGAACATGGCAGAGCGATTTCTGCAATTGTGATCGTCGTAATTTGATCGATAATCGATGAAGGTACAAGATAGATCACTGCCTCATAACTTTGCCTGTAACTTAAAATAGAGATATAATCATCTATCATGCTGTTGATCGGAAAAGTATACTTTCTTATTACGCACGCCACATGCAAACATGGAAAGCCATTTGTCTACCCCATACGACACGAACAAGTCTTTCTTTTGATATTAACTGAAGCTGTGGGCACGGTCATCACCTCAAAGATCTGGTCAGATGATTTATTAACCTTGTAAGTACGGGATGTTCTGAATAATTTGTTCAAAGTTGTAACGTCCCGAAATTTGACATGCCCGACACGAGATGTTATGCCGTCATAGACCCAGTCCATGACAAGGCCAATCAACCCAAACGGGTTTGAAGGTATAGAAGCTAAGGAAAGCCACCTAATCAATACAAATTATAATTCCAAATGATAATATGCAATTCTGATTATATTACAATGTTGTGTTGCCTACAAATGGTTCCCAACGAGCATTTATTACATATCGGACAATGAGGTAAATAACTATATGCATAAAATCTTGCTCTAGCGTTTCGACATTGCCTTATGATGGATCTGCAAATAAAACACATAACCGTGAGCTAAAAGCTCAGCAACCAAAGTCTATGTATTCGATTTGCGGGATACTCCCCCGACTACGATGATGTGTATGAAAACACACATCATTTCTTTATTCTAAACGTTTGTTTTATTCCTTTTGTATTGTCTAAATTATAT
>JAOVYX010016311.1:0-25106 GCA_035668315.1 Drosera spatulata | reverse complement strand
ATATATCAATGTTGTATATGCCCTCAATCTCACTCTCCCTCTCACCCGAACCCCATCTCCTACACGAGCCGTCATCACAACCACCACCAGCCATAATTTCCCATCTTCGACCGTCATCGTCATCAGTTTGTCGTCGTTGTCAGTTCGTCTTCGTCGTCATTATCAATTTAAGTCATTGGATCAATAATTTATGACATTTTTAAGTCAACCTAGACTAGCCGTCATTATCAATTTAAGTCATTGCATCAATAATTTATGATATTTTTAAGTCAACCTAGACTAACCATAAGCAAAGTGGCATACCCACATGTTCTGAGCCGATGTTGATTTTCTAATCTCAAAATGAGAAAAAGGAGTTTTTTTTATCAATGAACCAATTTTTTTTTATAGAACTTATATGAATTACGGATTAATGTTTGTACTGTAAAATATAACTAATTACATATTGCGAAGCAATCTTCACCATTTATTTTTTTACAGATTGAATTCACAATTAATGATAGAGATTGCTTCGCAATACTTATTTGGTTACCTGTCATAGCACATACACTTTTTCCTATTAATTATGGGATATCGCAAAAATCTCGATTGTTGAATGTCTCCACACATAAGCTTTTCTGTATATTATATCAAACACTATCAGTCTAAAATCTAAATGGTTTTCTTTCAAATTAAAATGTTAAAAATAAAAATAAAACAAATTAAAAAATAAATAAATCGTTTACATCTTTCATGGACTATGTTGTCCTGCCAATTAAGGTGAGAATTCGGTTTTTTTATCGAAAAATTCGATTTTGGTTAATCAAAAATCGGTTTGGTTTTTGAAAAATCAAAATCAAAATCGAATCGAATTTTATTTTGTATGTTTTCGATTAATCAAAAAATATTCGGTTTCGATTTGGTTTTGATTTTTTAATCGAATTTCATTAAGAAGTAAAAAGTATACAAAAAGTTATTTAAATATAGAATAAATACATTTTTAAAAATATAAAAATAAAAGTTAATCCATGAAGATATTATACAAAGAATACACAGCATTCGAATTGCATTGTAAGATCATTTTTTAATATAAGAAAAATAAATCATTAAAAAAGGGGGGAAAAAATTCGGTTAAGAGAACTCCAATTACCGAAATTTTTCAAAAAACCAAAATCAAAATTAACCTAATAATCAAAATAACAAAAACCAAATTAATAAAAATCAAAATAATCAAAATAAATTTGATTTTTCAATTCAGTTTGATTCAATAATTTAATTTTTGGATATTTTTTCCCACCTCACGTGCCAACCATCGACTTCTCTTACTGAAAATATTTCCATTACCTTCTCGAATATTTTAGCGTAGGTAATCTACCAACGACAACAAATCACTCGAACCATTATTCCAAAACCACCCCTCACACTCACCTCTCTCTCGAACGGTCGAACCCCCTCGAAACAACGCCGACTTCACCCCTTTTTTCGATTTTCGACCTTTAAAAAAGAACCACGACACCACGTTCGAGAAAATCGAAGACTCTCGAGTTCGCCTACACGCCTCGAGATCCGCGCCTCGAATTCGCCGCTGTTCAATTAGGGCTTTGATCGGAGTTTCTCGTCGCCGGAGAGAATCAATCTCACGATGATTCTGCTCCAAAACGAACTCCTGCAGCAGCAGCTGTATCAGAACCAGCAGCCGCAGCCGCAGCAGCAGAATCAGCTGCAGTTGCTTCAGCAGCAGTTTCAGGCTCCTAGTGTTTCAGGCTTCTATGACGTGTTCGGGTTGGGGTCCGAGCTGTCGGCTGAGGCGACCGCTAGGGCGGCGCAGCGATTGGATTTGCGCGATGGTGAGCATTGGTTGCTTCAATTTTGGACTCTATTGTGTGCAATTTGCTTATGTGGTGTCTTTGATGCAAGGAGTGATCTTATTTATCTTTCAATTCAATGTGATTGCATATGTTGCTTCAAATTGGACACTGAGTAACCGGCAATTTAGAGCTCGTGGAACAAGAGCGTGATTTTGTGCTGTTATAGCCGAGACAGCGGTTGATTTGGAGATACAATTATATTGTTTTATGCATTTTTTTAAGGTTGTACATGTCGTGTACTATTCCCGCTATGTCTCTCTTTTACTCTCGAAGCATTGCCAACATAACAGATTCATGTGTCAGTGAAGTTGCTTGAGGTTGAAAATTGGGTAGGTCATTTAGTTTAAATGACTAAACAGCAGTAAAGAAAACTCAATGCGTCAAAGGTGAAAAAAATTGTCAGAAGTTGAAACAAAATTCGAATGCTGTTGTGTTGGACGTTATCACGGTTTCAACAATATTGATAGGTTTTTCTGGTAACGCTCTATAGACTATCAGTTTATTTTCTTTGTATAGTTCTTTTTGTTCTGTTAGTGCAAACTTCATTCTTGTTATCATCCTTTGAACCTGCTAAGTGCACTATTGTTTATCATGTTCTTGATGTCAGCAGAACAGGGTTTTTCTTTTATGTGCCTCTCTTCCTTTTTGCTTGTTCTATGCACAACCTGTTTGCGGATGGTGCACCACATGCGTGTGGATACTTGCTCTAACATCGCATACCAGTGATTGTTTACTTTTTGTTACGGTGTGACAGTATGAAGAACTTTGCTTATGGTTGATATTCTTTTCTTCATTATCTTTCACATTTCTTTATTCCTAAGGACTTGCTTGTATCTTTTGTGTAGTTGGGGATGATGCTCTCTTAACCATCTCTCATGAGAGGTGCTGGGAATTACAAGGAGGCGCTGGAGCTCAGCAGTCTTTTGTATAAAAGAAATCCGCACCATACTGATAATCTTCTGTTACTGGGAGCCATTTATTTTCAGGTCACTTGATTTCTGGAAAACTCTATTTGTAATTGTTGAGTCCTTTCCTTGATGACACCAGCTTGTTCTGTTTTATTTTATTTATAGTTGCATGACTTCGATATGTGCATTGCAAAAAACGAAGAAGCTCTTAGCATAAATCCACATTTCGCCGAGTGTTACGGCAACATGGCAAATGCTTGGAAGGTAACTATACCAACGACTATTGTATCCATGAAAAAAACTAGATTTATTTCGGTTCATCAATTTTTTTATTTTTTATTTTGCTATATATTCCCAGGAGAAAGGAAACATTGATCTGGCTATTCGCTGCTACTTGACTGCCATTAAGGTTAGACTTCTGGTTTATATCCCAATAATTTTCTCAAACACAAATATCGCTCATGTGCCACCTTTTGCGCAAGCTTTGGGGGACAATTAGCCTCTTCTGCTAGTCCATTTCCCTTCTTTCTTCTCCTGATTTATCATGCACATTAACTGCTGTTAGAAAGTATGTGGGTACGCACATAAGGGTCACTCAATCATAATACCTAATTAATGGCAGTTTTGCCCCAAGTTCGCTGATTCATGGTCCAATTTGGCTAATGCATACATGATGAAAGGGAGAATCAATGATGCCGCTCAATGTTGCCGTCAAGCTCTTGCGCTGAACCCTCAACATGTAAGTTTCATGCTTATGGCTTGTTCTAAAATACAATAGGCTCCACAAGAGGTCCTAGCTACTAGGTGTAATGTGGGCTTTTGCGCAGGTGCGTGGGTGGGATTGCCCAAAAGGTGGTATTTTTACTTGTTGAAATTTAATAGATACACATAACAATATGAATACAGTTGATTCCAATGAAAGACAAAATTTTAATATAGTGTGCATAATTTGTAAAGGATGTGAATCATTATTACATATGATCTTCTGAACACCTGATATAGATTTGTATATAACATTACACTTAACAACATTTTAGATGTCCGGTCAATAGCTTAATTCTTTCATGATAGATTAAGATAAGGATAAACTATAAGAAATTGCGCCTGCCTAGGTTTTCTCTCTTAAGATAGGGTTTTGGGCGTCATGCTAGGGAAGAAGCAGAACACCCCTGGAGGTGCATCCTGCTAGGCAAGTTGAGGCCCGCTTAGTGGCTTTTTTTTTCCCCAGCAATCTGTTCATGCAACTTCATTTTCTTTTGATTCCCACAACCGTTATGCTATCCATTCTTGCAAGTGTGTATGCTGTCTTGATGGCGTTACCTAAATTACATTGTAGGTTGATGCACATTGCACGTTAGGAAATCTTATGAAAGCGCAGGGTTTAATGCAAGAGGTGAGGATGAAGTCTCATTCACAGTCTCGGCTCATTGGCTATTGCGATTATTTTCATCATCATGTCTTCTCTATGACATTTATGCATGACACTGTTTTCCTCTGTTAAGGTCCGTGAGGTGTTCTTATGGATTGGTATACTTTGATCATGTACTGTGCGCATATATTTATGTGGACTAGTCTAAGCAGTGTATTACTCTGCATTACCTACGCCCACTTTGCAATACTTGTTGGCATTTTCTTTTCTCAGAGCTAGTACTTCCCATCCGTATGACTCGGTATCGGCATTGAACTGTTACTCTTCTGTGTTGTCTACTGTATTGCTGTATCGTAATTGAAGTTCTGCACTTTTGAGCATTTGATGTTTGATGCTTATGTCTAACTTAATCCATGCTTTTGGGCAATCATTTCATTTGTCTATTCAATGCAGGCTTATAATTGTTACATTGAGGCGATCAGAGTCCAGCCGGGTTTCGCTATTGCATGGTCCAATCTTGCTGGGCTTTTGATGGAGTCGGGAGATTATAGCAGGGCACTTCAATATTATAAGGTTGCTTAGTTGAAAAAGCTCAATCTGTCATAACCCATCTATTTATGAATAGTTTTTAGTTGGTCATGGTAGCATAAAGCTGAAAAATGCTTGGATCAGATCGAATGGGTTAATAACCTTGATGATCTGGACCATGTGTCTTTAAGACATTCTCTTATTTTGAAGTTTTATTTAAGTGATGAGATATTCCTAAATATCATTGCTTTATTGAATGACATTTTCCAGGAAGCAGTCAAGCTCAAGCCTACCCTCATAGATGCTTACCTCAACATGGCAATTGTGTACAAGGTATTATTTTAGACAGCGCTAATCATGATCAGATTTCCTATTTAATTTCATATCGATGATGATAAACCCTTGCTACAGGCATTAGGAATGCGTCAAGAGGCTGTATTATGTTATCAGCATATTCTGCGAGTTCGACCTGATTATGCAATAGCTTACGGTAAGTACTGTAACGACTGACCAACTTTGCATAAATCTGATGTATGTAATGTAGTACTTGATTCAGTTGCAAAGCACAAAAGCTTGTTTTTTATGTGATTGAAAAAATCGGCTGTAGTTTGAGGTGATGGAGATCCTGCTGAGTGAAAACTGAGATCTTTATACTTGCTTTGAGCCTTCCCAGCTATATGACATCTTCTTTCTAGGTGCTCGTCATGTTAATTACTCCCTCCGTCCCACTTGTATTGCGATGTCTATGTATATTCCACTAGTCAATATGCCTCTTGAGGAGCTCCCTTTTTCTCATCAAATAAGGCGATAGTTCCTTAGCATGATGGTAAATTATGTAGCTGAAACAATCATTGTCATTTCACGATTAAATTTTGAAACAAAAGAAGTTTGATCTTCCTGTGCTCGGGTCAATCTTTGCTTTGACAAGCGTGAAAGTAAAACTATCGCAAAATAAACGGGATGGAGGGAGTAATATTGTACAAGATCTGACAAGAATTCTAGCAGTAGAAAGTGATTTTAAATTATAATGCTTGATGCAGGAAACCTTGCTACGATATACTATGAGCAGGGCCAATTAGATATGGCTATTCTCCATTATAAGCGGGCTATTACTCTAGATGCTGGCTTCTTTGAGGCGTATAATAATTTGGTTAGTTTTCTCTTTTCCCCTTACTGAAATTTCTTGATAAGTGGCTTCTTTCACCTTATATCTTCCTTTTGTCTATCTTGTGGTTAGTTGTTTTTATTTCCTGATAGGGTTTTGTGGTCTGAGTTATGTTCTTCTTTTCTTTTTTCTTTTTCTTTTCATTTCGTAGGGTAATGCGTTGAAAGATTCAGGCAGAACTGAAGAAGCAATGCGGTGCTATAGTGTATTTGCCTATTTCTCTTAGCTATATGCATCAAGTTCTATTTCTGTTTCCCTTGTGTCAATCAAGTGCTGAACTGAGATGTATTACCTTGTCTGTAGCAATGTCTCTCTCTCCAACCTAGCCACCCTCAAGCATTAGCAAACCTTGGAACTATATATATGGAGTGGTACTGTTAGAGTTCCTTTTGTTTGAAGGTTCACTTCTCATACAGTAGTTGTTTGCTGAGGTTGGTTATTTTTGAAACCGTGTAGGAATATGACCAGTGCAGCTGTCCAGTGTTATAAGGCGACACTTTCTGTTACGACAGGGCTCTCTGCTCCATTCAACAATCTGGCGATAATTTACAAGCAGCAGGTGATTGAGTTGACTTTCTGGTGTAGAGGAAGCTATTTCTTGCGTGATGTTTGGATAAGCATATTCACAAGTTTACATTTTACCTCTGCGATAATTGGGTGTTGTTGTTGATATTATTCCAGCTTAGCAACTATAGTTGTTCACTTGTTTGTATTACTTTATCCTCACTATATTCCATAATATAAGCAACACTTGCCTATTTAGGCCGTCCCACAATATATACAACATACCATATTTAGTAACTTTTTTCACATAAAAAAATATCAAACCAATCACCATCTGATATAATATATTCACTATTTCTCTCACAACTGTTACAGTAAACCTCACTATCACTCATAAATATTCTTTTTTTTTTTCATTAAATTTTATAAAAATTCAACGCATAGATAGATCCGTGTGCCGGGTCAGAGTGTTGTCTATATTATGGAATGGAGGGAGTACTTCTTTAGAATGGTAATGACAGTAGTTGCTCCTGCACTTGATTCTAGTGAAGTGCTATCTCAATGGTCATATCTCTGCAATGTGATTCTTTTATCAACAGGGAAGCTACACAGATGCTATATCTTGCTACACGGAAGTTCTTAGGATTGATCCGTTGGCAGTTGATGCACTACTTAATCGGGGAAACGTGTACAAGGAGATAGGAAGAGTTAATGAAGCCATTCAAGACTATCTGAGTGCTATTAGTATCCGTCCTATGATGGCGGAAGCTCATGCTAATTTAGCTTCGGCATATAAAGATAGGTAGCAACTGACAATGTTAATTGTTTCCCTATGTACAAGTACACTGTTTATTTGTCAGTATTACAATTGCTGTCTAAATGGCTTCTGTGATCTTCTCAGTGGCCATGTTGAAGCAGCCATAAAAAGTTACAGGCACGCTTTGGTTATTCGCCCTGATTTCCCAGAAGCTACCTGCAACCTTCTGCATGCATTGCAGGTAAATGACCTGCTTGTTCCCGTCCTTGTGTCCTTAAGTTTTCATATTAGGGGAATAACCTAGCTTTTGACAATCATAGTCTGGCAGTGGAACAATCCTGGTCTTCTAGGAGTTAGTTACATTAGCGAGATTGGCTTCTCTCACGTTTCAATGAAGCACTATTTGCCTTCATCCCTGTCTTGCTTTTTACGATTCTGATTGGGTCTGACAGCTATCCGTTATTTAATCTTCCTAGCTCCTAAAACTCATGATTTTGCTTCTTTTTTTTTTTTTTTTGTAAAAAAAAGGAATAATAATAGTACTAGGTTTTTTCTTTGTAAAGTTGCTTGTAATTCTGTGTTTGTTCCCAGCTAATTCACTTTTTTTTTTCCTTCCGCTGTAGTGTGTTTGTGATTGGGATGATAGAGAAAGCAAGATTATTGAGGTTGATGGCATCATAAGGCGACAAATACAGGTCTTCCTCTTTTCTATACTTGCATGTCAGTTCATTAATTTCAACAAGTCTGATTGTATTCTTTTCTTCTTTTTCGCTGTGATATGAGTGTGAATCTAGCATTTGGCTGTTTGCAGATGTCGATTCTTCCAAGTGTGCAGCCTTTCCATGCGATGGCCTATCCCTTTGATCCAATGCTTGCTCTTGAAATTAGGTGAAACTTTGATGTGATTGTTGCGATCTCATGCAAGAGTTCTTGCTAGACTTGTCCTCCTTAATTGATAGTGTTTCTTTCATTTTGCTAGCCATAAATATGCTGAGCACTGCTCGATAGTTGCTGCTCGCTATTCACTTCCTCCTTTCAGCCATCCAGCTGCCTTTTCTGTCAAGTCTCGGGGTGGGAGCGCACGGTTGAGGGTTGGGTAAGGATCTGATAGGCCACCTACACCCCTCCTTGCTTAATTCTGTCCAGTTTTCTCAAGATTTAATCATATCATGTGTGAATTATAGGTATGTGAGCAGTGATTTTGGTAACCATCCCCTGTCACATCTGATGGGATCAGTGTTTGGGATGCACAACAGAGAAAATGTTGATGTAAGGATTCCTGGCTAACTGTCCCTTTAAACAACTTCGCATAATCAATGCCCGGAGTTGTGTTCCCTCTTTTTTCAGATTTTGAGTTCAGGGATCGTTTCTCTTGCTAGGTTTATTGTTATGCTCTAAGCCCCAGTGATGGCTCAGAATGGAGGCAACGTACCCAGTCAGAAGCAGAGCACTTTTTAGATGTCTCACCGATGCCATCTGATATGATTGCAAAGCGCATAAATGATGACAAGATTCAGATCCTCATCAACCTTAATGGTTATACGAAGGTAGAGATAATTATTTGATGTGCTTTTTCTGAAGGTTCCTAAATATTTTTCTGGGTTCTATTTTTTTCTCTTCCTTTTTTTCTTTTTCTTTTTTTTTTTTTGGTTGGGAGAAGTGAATAAATGAATAGGAAATAGAAAGTTGTCCCCGATGATTGTATGACTTGTCTGTCACTCCATCTAAAGGTTCCATTTCCCTATGGATAATGATTATACATGCCAGATTCTTCTGTTATTATCGACGCCGATTAGGCTCAAAAGTTCCTGTTTCTTGCCTTGCATATGCTGCTCATTGATGATTGGTTCTCTCGTGTGTTAGGGCGCACGAAATGAAATTTTTGCTATGCAACCTGCCCCCGTTCAGGTTTCATATATGGGTTTCCCTAGTACAATGGGTGCCACTTATATACATTACCTAGTCACAGATGAGGTAAGAATGGATAGTGGTCAAATTCCCGTCCCATTAGATGTTTTTCGCTATTTGACTTTCTTTTATATCTATGATATATCTGGCCTGATTATCTATTTGCAGTTTGTCTCCCCGTCACATCTATCCCATATTTACTCGGAGAAGCTAGTGCACCTTCCACATTGTTATTTTGTGAATGACTACAAGCAGGTTGGTCATCGGTCATTATCTTCGAAATCTATATAAATCATCAAAGTCTTACTTAATGCTAACAAGTTCCCTGGAATATCTCTTTCAGAAAAATCGTGATGTGTTGGACCCACACTGCCAATTGAAGCGTTCCGACTATGGCTTGCCTGAGGATAAATTTATATTTGCATGTTTTAATCAATTGTACAAGATGGACCCCGAAATTTTTAATACATGGTAAGTGGTCGATATCCTTTCTGATTCCATATTTTTTCTTGTATTGTTAAAAAAATTGTTACCTTTCGGAAAGGCAAACACATAACCCCTGTTCTTCAGCTGTAACATTCTCAAGCGTGTCCCAAACAGTGCACTCTGGCTTCTCAGATTCCCGGCTGCAGGAGAGATGAGGCTTCGTGCTTGTGAGCTACTTTTAATAGTGACTACAAATCTCATAACCTCCTTTCCTTTACTATCCTTAGTCTTACTTTTGGTCCTGTTCCTTCTGGTGTGGCAGATGCATCGGCAAGGGGTGTGCAACCAGACCAGATCATATTTACAGATGTTGCCATGAAACATGAGCATATTAAGCGTAGTGCTCTAGCTGATCTATTTCTGGACACATAATTAAACAGTACCCACCCTTTTCTTTACTGATTAGATGAGAGTGGTGAACTACTCGATGAATTGCGACACTTGGTAAAATAATATGAGTTGTCACTTTCCTGTGTTGTAGGCCATTATGCAATGGGCACACAACAGGCACGGATGTCCTTTGGGCTGGTCTGCCAATGGTGACCCTTCCTCTGGAGAAAATGGCAACTAGGGTCGCTGGTTCCCTTTGTTTAGCAACTGGTCTTGGGGATGAGATGGTAGTCAGCAGGTACTCACGCATTTGCTGTAATCAAATTTGAGCCATTACAGGTTTCCCTCTGTCGGATAAATTGGTTTCTTGAGCATTAAGGTATGATTGTGGTGGCTGATATCAGCAGAAAATATTCTCTATATAGGGCTTTGTTATTTTGCGCCCAAAAAAACATATTAATAATAAATAATAATAAATGAATAAGTAAAATAAAATAAAAACTATATTGATATTCGACATGATCAGACCCTTTTGTCTCTTCTTCTCTGTTCTTTGTTCTTTGCTTGACCCCTTTTACTCTTTTGCGTTGATCGGTGCCAAAGCATGAGAAAATACGAGGAGAAGGCAGTGTCATTGGCTTTAGATAAGCCAAAGCTTCAGGACCTTAGGAAGAAATTGAAGGCAGCCCGCATGACTTGTCCTCTTTTTGACACAGCCCGCTGGGTAAGTTGTGTAATTGCTTCTTCCCTTGATATGTATATCTCATTTATCACATGTGCTTCAGGGTCTAAAGGTTGGACTATAAATTTTGTCTGGAAGCACTCTAAATGTAATGAGTAGATTCTTCCTTTTAATAACGATGTATGAGCCTTTCTTTCATTTAACAATAGAACTAGTTAGTAGTTAGGAAATCATCTCAATACGTTAGAATGAACCCACAAACGTATGCATGTGCCACTAAAAGTGTGAGGTTTGATTGCTTTACCCATATGCCCCGTTGATGACAAGACTAGAGACAACACATTGCAGGCCAATAATGACCTGTTGCCTGTCATTCTCTTTAGGAATCGCTAGCATTGAAGTTACAATGAGTGTGTCAGCCTGGCTGTTGTCCTCGAACATATGTGCAGGTCAAGAATCTTGAGCGCGCTTATTTCAAGATGTGGGATATTTATTGCTCAGGGCAGGATCCCCAGCCTTTTAAAGTGACCGAGAAGGACTTGGATTATCCTTATGTCAAAGCAGAAAAGAAGATCAAAATTGAGGATTGTAGATAGAGCGACGAGCAGAATCTTGTTGTTCCAATAGGTAGGGTGGCACTGTGGAGATATTGTCTGTTTGTGTATGCTAATCGCTATCAAGAGCCTTGATCTCAGGTAAACATTTATTTTATGTCTGCGGATACAAAATAGTGGAGAAATGATTGGCTCATTCTTCCGTCTTGTTGTCTTTAGTTTACTGATGCTTCTTTCTTTTTCGATTTCATATTGCGGCAACAGTTACCATCCTCGAGGTTGCAAGTTATCCTTTACCTCAATGCATTTGAAATGCGAAGTCACGCGTGATGTGTGTGCTATCTGCTTGTTGAGTTTTGCTTGAAAGTGCATGATATCTCTTTATGAGTTGGATGTCTTGATATGGAGAGGCGTGGATGTTCTTGTTACCTGCGCTTCTCTCCCTTGTTCTGGTTTTGGGCATCAGCAACGGGTCCATCAGTTAGAGTATTCGTAGTGCGAGCTGGACGCTCAGGCTTACCCTGTTGCAAAATCTGAAGCCATCAAGATGTTGCTCCTCTGTTCTTGCATTCCTTCATGGAACTGCAGTGATCGAAATCTCTGGGTTTCGGTGATGGTCTAGCTATGCATTACTATGGTAACCTCTTCCAATGGTGAATTCAGTGGAAGCCATAAGCACATTCTTTTTGGTTGCTGCTGCGGTTGACATGGCAAGTGTGCTTTTGAGGAATATTGGCCAAGTCATCAGCTCAAGGTTCTTTTTGCTTGCTGCATTTGAGCTGGCAAGTGTGGTTTATAGATTGTTCGCAGTTGAGTTTCTGGGTTTATACTATTTCTGGGGCGTGACAAAAGCCGATGACAGAATGACTGGAGATCGCAATATCTCCAAGTTCTCGTGAGCTTGTATAATGAAGGATATGATACGAGAAGGAAAGCATTCGACCGTGAGGATGAAGAAGTGGGTATTTAAGGCACAAATTACAATCAGCTGCCTATCGTTTTTGTGATGCAGGCATGCTTCTTATATCTCTCCTGCGTGGAGGCAATTTTTGACGTCAAACTCTACACTCTACAGCATTTCCAGTGGAGTTGGTGCGATACGTCGGCAAACAATTTAGATTTGGGTTAATGAAGAGCTGCATGTCCATGTTTTAGAGTCCAGCAAGAACACCAGGATCAATTAACCGAATCAACGAACACGATAAAACCTTTCATTAACTCGTTGCAGCCGCCATGACGAAAACTATGGTTTATAGTTTTCCTTTTGCCCTTTGTTGTCATTTGGCCTAGATGTGTCTTTTTTTTGGTCTTTGAGTTTATGTTTAGAACAAATTTTTCTTCACAATCCAACTTATAGTACTAAACAATAATCATCGATTGTTTTGAATGTAATATTCAAAATTGATGTAATATTGAATACTTACATCGCATTGTTCTTTACTAGACATGGTCGACAAAGAGTACTTCAAAGAAAAAAGACGTTTTTTTCTCTTTTATAAAAGGAAAAAGACATAATTTTAACAAGAGGTGTTTTTATTTTCTTTTTTCGATAAAGGCCTTTACTGATGTAACATCCAAGATTGATGTAATATTGAGTACTTAAATCGCATTGTTCATTATTAGACCTGGTCGACATAGAGTACTTCAAAGAAAAAAGATGATGTTTTTTTTTTCTTTTATAAAAAGCAAAAGACATAATTTAAATAAGAGAGTTTATTTTTCTTTTTTTTGATAAAGGCCTTTAAAATTGTTCATTATTCTCGATCCTTTGTCGCATAGATCAAGAATATGAGATAGGAACAATTTTATCCTCAACTCTTAGTCTATAACATTTGAGCTACATAGGATGCTACGTCGTGGCTTCCTTCATTTCTATGGTTATTTTTTAAACGGTGAGGACTTTTTTATACACCGAAACTCTTTATTTTATAGTCCATTTTATTCCTAACTTGTACAGTTTTACTTCCTTGACCCTACCCATGAATTATCCAATAAGAGGTCTTTCACAACGAGATCAATCTATACAGTAACGGTATCTCATTTGAAAGATTAGTGAGTTTGCTGATCTTCTTAGTCCATTTTTTCAAGAATGTGAGCAGCTTCTTTTTGTTTTTCAAATCGAGCTTCTTCCGCTTAATGGATAAGATTTTCTGCCAATGGAAAATTGCTTCAGTCTGATCTTAGATCGAGCTGATTAGGCGAATCGAAACCATACAATGAAAAGGAAATTAAAATCAGTGCTTGCCCTATCGAATCAATAAAAAAGGGGAGATCTTTGATCTTCAGGGATCTTCATTAGATCAAAACGACTTCGCTCCCTTCCGCTTACATTTCTCTTTAGAAATCTCTATGTTGAACCTGTAATAGTTATCATAGGCTAGAAGAGTTCCCTGGCAGATGGGAGGGATAGAGAGCTCCTGCTCGAACATCTCCCGTTGGTCGAGTTCCTCCGGACCTCAAGGTCAACAGTAGATTCCAGCGGAACTTTGATGAATATCTCCTTACTTTAGAGTCCTACTACGGGTTCAACAGTCTAAAGACCCTTAGCCTTTCTTTGAACTGGTCTACCCTCCCCCTACAATTAGGAGTCTGGCTTGCCTAACGTCTTTGAATCCCGCTGCGCGAATGATTACAGGGCAAAGAGATGTAATTCGATAGTTTGGGAGTTAATAGTATAGAGAAACTCGGATCATATATCATATCATTTTAAGAGATTTTTTAATTGCATGGACTTTATTCTTGTATTTAGCACAAATTCCCTCATCAAGCTCGTCAAAGATATAAGTAATCGTGCGTAACATGGTTAGATTTCCGATATATCCAAGAGCATCGAATATCTTGAAAGTTACTCATCAATTTCATACAATATTTAACCAGTCGCCCATAGATCGATGAGTCCGTTGTACCTTTGTTAATCATCTTGACATCCCCCCCTGATAATCCGATTCTTTCGTGATTCTATCCATGCCCATTGCCTTGGTCATCTCAAGACTTATTTTAATTGTCAATGTCTCGTCGGCCATCGGATCTAGTGTTAATGGGAAGTGTTTACCTATAGCTAATCGGATGAAACCATGATGATCTTGAGCAACTATCCCCACAATCATCAACCCTGCAACCTTCGTAGCCACATCGACATTGATCTTTATCCTTCCAGACGGAGGATTCAGCCACATCGACATTCCCCTTTCCTGTCCAATATCCATCCTCATCAGTCGACATGACTTGTTAGGTCAACTAGAACCTCTTTAATAGTCTTGGTAATCTCTTGCGGGAAAGCTGCATCAATGATCACATGATCCCAGATGCCAGTCGCTTTATCTACTAAAGCCGTTACAACTGACGTAATCTCCAGACTTCCAGGAATGAAGGGAACCCAATAAGAAGCCAGTGCTGGAACCCAAAGGCTCCTGAAAAATTCTGATTTCTTTCCCAGATCCTAGGCGTTTACAAAGTCCTAGGAGCAACAATGATTACGCTGATAATAAACTCCGTCATAAGTATGAAGCATTACTACTAAGCTGAGCATTAATGAATGTCAAGCGCGAGAAGTACCTTGCCTTCAGGACAGTAGCTGCCACTGATGTTTGGTAATTCAAAATTCGCTCTAATTGCTTGGCCATAAGAGCATCATTCATGCACCCGAATTCCTTAAAGTCTAATCCTCCTAGCTCCTTCGGTCTACATAATCGAGCCCAGCTCATCCAGTATACCCTTCGCCTATCCTCGACTGAACCCGCATAAACCTATCATAAATTTTGTGGAGCTCGTGTACTATCCCTTCCGAAAGACTGAAACACGACATGATATACACAAGAATTGCTTCCAGAATTGCTTTAAGCAGCACTTCTTTCCCAATGAAGAACAGAAGCTTCCCATTCTATCCCTGCATAACCTTATTCATTTTGTCCTTAACCCCGACAAATATGATCTTTTTTTATCTTCTGCATGTCGATGTCATGCCCAAGTATGCTCTAAGGTCCTTAGCCTCCCTCATCCCGAGTGTACTACTAAAGCATTCCCTCATGTTATGGGGTGTGTTTAGGCTAAAGGATAGACAGATTTCTCTCGATTGATTTTTTACCCCGACGCTTTCTCATAGATCATGAGTATCCGGTGCACCTCTTCTGCTTTGGATTGGATTGCTCCTCCCATCACGAGACTGTCATCGACAAAGAGCAAGTGATGGATCCTTGGAATCGTCCGATAAACTTTCACTTCATGGAGAATTCGGTTTTCTCACGCTTCCTGCAATAGATATGTAAAGGTTACAGCGCACATAATAAAAAGATAAAGGGATATGGGATAGCCGTGTCGAAGACCCCACGTGGGGGTGAAAGGCATGGTGGGGAACATAGGAGGTTGTTGATATGCATTGCATTTTCAAATTTATCCAGCTTTGAGGGAATCCCATACGCTACATCACCTCTCTCACAAAGCTCCATTCAACCCTATCATAGGCCTTTGACATATCCAACTTCATAACGTATTCACCAAAGGCCTCCTACTTCTTGTGCCTAATGTGGTGCATACTTTCAAACACAACTATTGCATCGTTCGTAATTAACCAATCTTTGATGAACGCTCCTTGGGCCGATGAGATAATGAAAGGCATCACTTGACGTAGTCGGGAGGCAAGCATCTTGGAGACCAATTTACAGATAACATCACACAGACTGATCGGCCTGTTTTGCGTGACTGATCTGGGATATCGAACCTTGGGGATAAGAGATAAATATGTGAAATTGATCTCACTCAAATCATCTTGTCCCCGAAGAATACTTAGAACCAGCTGCTTCACATCCCGTCCCACTATATTCCAGTGTATCTTGTTAAATTGGGCATTTAACCCAGTCGGTCCAGGCGTCTTACTTGATCCCATTTGTTTGAGTACTGTCTCCACCTCTGCTTCCTTGAAATCCTCCCCAATACTGCCCTTTTTTATGTTTGGTATCATTGCCATCCACCGTTTAAAACTGAAGCAGCTCTCCCCTTACACTTGTGATGAGAACAAGTCCATGCAATAGTTTTGAATCATATGACTGACTCGATGCGAATTCGAAATTCATTGGCCTTCTTCGTTTTTTAGTCCTGCTATATTATTTTTACCTCGACGAAAGTAGGCTCTGGCGTGAAAAAAACTCGTTTTTCTATCCCCTTCTTGAAGCCAATCAACTGTGGATCTCTTCGCCCAATAAGCTCTTCTTGCTCTAGCATTATGTCCAGTTATCTCTTTCAGATTTTCATTTAGTTGCATACTTCGAAGCATCACCTCCAGCTTGAGACGCTTTCGTCGAACGCCTACCTTCAGACCTTTATACTTTCGTCGACTCCACTGTGCTAATGTATTACCCACTGTCTTGAGTTTCTTCGCCATTGCCTCGGTCGTGTCTTGTTCCCTGATCGTAGCCCATGCCTCGTTGACTAACTCAATACATTCTCATATCGAAAAGTGTGTTGCCTTTCGTTGATGTTTTGGTCCATCCCTTCCATTAGTAAACCCTCTAATTGAAACAGCCAGATGGTATGATGATGACGTACCTGAGCCTCCCTAAAAGTCTGAATCCAACACACATCACTTCACACAGCCTTCCCAAGTGAATCAAGGCCCTGTGTATCCCAAATCAGTCAAACCACACTAATCCAGAGCTCCTTGAAAATCCATCATCTGCCTTAAATCCCTAGGGTTTCCTCCTCGCTTCCCCGACTCAACAAGAATTTCATTAAAGTCGCGCACAACCATGGTGGATTCCCTTCTCCGGCTAAATCCTTCAATAACTGCCAGTCGATCCTTCTCCTACTCACCGTTGGATCACCTCCTGTAAGCTGCCATTTCGGCCAATATCATCGGTCTTGATTTCCACATCAATTAAGTATAAGCAAAATAGACGAACTGGTACCCTAACCTCATCGTCTCATAATAGCATAAACCTCCTTCCATTTCCAACCCCTTCCACAGTTATTCCATGTCTGAATCTCACTTTTCTTTTTAATCAATCAAGATCCCTCTGTTTCAACCTCGTCTCGGATAATAAAATAAGATGGGAAAGTTCCATCTCAAGTAACCCCCCCCCCCCCCCCCCCCCAAGGGAGCTCCTCAGGGGTGGCCAATGATTCATGGTTTCTCGTCGATTTTTCCTCATTGTAGGTTTTCATTCGTCTTCTCTTGTCAACATTGTTGGAGATGCCATCAAGGCATCTCTTTGAACCGAAACTCTGCCTAATTTGCTCAGGATCGTCCATGGACCTCACATCTTGTTTTAATCTGACCCAAGATCCTTCTAAATGGGGCCCATTCCAGTACCCTTCTGTCCCGCATTGAATCCTACTTGTAGTTCATTTTTCTTGTCCAACCAAGTAGACCCAGTGCTATTTTGTTGGGTTTTGTCATACTGGTTCCTTAGCACTCCATCACCTTGTGTCCTATGACTCCACATTGGAAGTAAAAGTGCGAAATCCGTTTGTAGCTAATTAGTACCCATATTTTCGAACCATTACAACAGTGACAAAGGATCCTCTCACTAATGGCTACTTGATGTTAATCTCCACTTTGATTCTGAGATAGCTACTCTTCGCTTTCCTGTTACTGTCAACATTGACATAGAAGACCTTAACTACTTTCTCCCCTATGAGCAATGCCATATCCTCTCGCAGACACCCAATTGATAGGCTAGCACATTGGATCCATATGGGCAAAAACTCAAAGTAATAGTCTTCAAGAAACCTTTCGAGGTCGGCTATCTACTGAAACTTGAACATTAAAAGGTTATTATGTATCGCCTTGCAGCCTACTCCTCCTGAGATAGCCCATGCCTTGACCATTGATTCCTTCATTACATCAACAGAGACGTTTTGGTTCACAAGGATTTTCGCCACCGTCTTCCTCTCACTATCCTCTTCATCCTAATTTTTTGCTTTGGACCGGACATCCACAGAGGCTCTCTCCTCTTCACTTATCCTTAATTGCCTCCTCCAATGCTTAATGCATTCATTGATCGTAACCTCCTCCTCAAAATTCACAGGACATCGATCGTGGTTCATTGTCCCTATACAGTGATCTAGATTCGCCCTCGGGGGGCGACTTCCACTTCCCCTCTGGACATCGCACTCCAGAACAAACCCTACGAGACAAAATCACATGTGCTTGACTTTTTGAGAGAGAGAGAATTTGTTGACCTTTTTTTTTTTGAAATGAGAATTGGTTGACTATTATTTTTGAAATAGTCGATACTAGTTTACTATCTTGTCCGTTATGCGGGTTATTTATGATCATTTATATATATGTGTGTGTTAAATTATGAGAACTTGTTTTGCAGTGTTGTTTTTTCGTTTATGATTTCTTATAATATACATTAAACGAAATTATGTTATGTCATAGTTAAATAATAGGATATTTTTTCTATTTTGTTTTCCTAAACCCCAAAACCCTATAAATATAATTAAGGTTTTTTTTTTTTTTGTAAAAGATGTTAAAAAAAGTTAAAATGTCTGATGGATAATAAGATGTTTTTTGTTTATCAAAATTTCGATTAATAATAGGAGATTCTTTGTATTTTTTATTTTCATTATTTCTTTATATAATAAAATATATTCCCTCCGTCCCAATTTATTTGCAACACTTTTTTTTGTCACTCCTAATTTATTTAGAATAGTTTTATTCTTTCCTTATTTGATAATCAATTTAAATTATTATAATCAAACTACCACACCACTTCCTTCCTCATTTTCTCTCCTCAACCTCACTTACATCCCTCTGTCACTAAAAAAATATTCTTTTTTCATCAAATTTTATAAAAATTTAACACATATATAAAATTACGTATCGGATCAAATCGTTGTAATTAAAATAAAACAGAGAAAGTAATAGATTATCAAACAAATGGAAATAATGAAATGCTAATAGTCCAAAATCAACGATAATTTTTTTTCCCCAAAATCATTCAAAATTGTCTTTTTTAGAAACTTCCCCACTCTGCAATAATACATATCCTTACTCGTCACGGTTTCTTCTATATATATGAAGCACGATCAACCACTGGAAAATCAAAACCACAACCACGCAAAAAACCCCCCAAATCAATCAAACCCTAATAGAACAATTCGATCCCAAAATCTCTCTCTGAAGATAATCGAGGTGGTGTTGAACAATAGGTTAGGGAAGAAGGTGCGAGTGAAGTGCAACGAGGATGACACCATCCACGATCTCAAGAGACTTGTCGTCGCTCAAATCGGGACCCAACCCGACAAGATTCGGATCCAGAAGTGATACACCATTTACAAGGATCATATCACGCTGGGTGATTACTAGATCCATGACGGAATAGGTCTCGAGCTGTATTACGACTGAGGAAGATGATGTTTTCACGATATATGTTGTTTTTAATGATTTTTGTTTGGTTTGATTTGTGGACGAATCGTCGATGATTAGGGCTTGGGATGCTCGGTTTTCGTCTTTGTGTTGTTTACGCTATAATCTACAATTGTCATATGGTTTGTATCAGTGGGAATAGACAAGCCCTCCCAGGACTTGGTACAAGTAACGTCAGAAAAATAATTGAGATAAATAATAAAAAAATAAAATTGACATTATAACACAGAGATTTACGTGGTTCACCCCGTTTCTGGGGTTACGTCCACGGATAAGCAACAAGTATTTTCACTATCAAGATGAATATTATTATAAGAGAATTTATCCTTTCTTTCACTAATTTTGTGATATTCACAACTCACACCTATCCTTAAAAACAATAATATAATATTTAATACAATCTCTAAAAATTATTCCCGAATGTAAATATATAGGGATACATTTCGCCTTCCAAGAGAAATCCAAAAATTGTTTCTGTCCGAAACAAATGCCGCAGACAATTGCTTTTTCTTCCACTTTTTCAAACTTTCACACTTCTCCCACATCTTTCTCAAACATTGTGCAGCATTCTTCTCTTTGTTTTTCCTTTTTAAAAGCAATGGGTCCTGTCATCTTTTTTTTTTTTTTTTTATTTAAACAAACCACTAACATTGTCTTTGATTTGGAGTAACTGAGATATTTTAGATTTTTTATGTTTTCATATGTTGTTATATTCGAAGATACTATGAATTCTGATTCTAAGTTTTAGTTCTATGATCCGATTCAACGAAAGTCGTTTCTATCTTACTATCTTATAATGCTATAGCCTTGCTTTTCATTTTTGGTTCAGTGCTTATTAGATTGAGTTTGATCGCTCTCCGTGGCCATTGAAGCAACCAATAGGCTATAACATACTTTTGGATTCTGACTTTGCCATGCTGTTGTTGTTGACTGATCTCCGCGATAAACATGATTCAAAATTTTTCACTTTATTCGATTGACGACTATTTTTCTCTCATGTTAGGCCGCAGCAGGCCACCTATACTGACGAGCCTCGCATCTCGGGCTCATTTGTTTCATTATTTGTCATATATGTTAGATCTATCTCCTAGTAAAAGGAAAAGCAAAGGGGCAATGCAATTGCAACATGCCTCCCTCCCACTGAATGCTGCTCACTGGCTAGAAGGCGTAAAATTCAGCAACTTCTTCGATCCAGTTCCGGCCTCCAAGACTACCTCCACGTCGAAATATTTGGTCACACCGTCCTCATGAGCCTTCACCTTCATGTGATACTTGGTGCCGGCCACCACCTGTGTCTCCGCCTTCACCACCTCGTTGAACACCAGCCTCTGACTCACCCCGTTGAGGCTGTGACGATGCTCGTTAAACTCAACCACCGCGAACTTCCCTATCTCTTGAATCTCCTTATCAACTGTGACCTCTGTTTTTCCGCCGACTTTATGTATTTGGTCATCATTATGGAAGGTTGCAGGAGCGAAGCTGATCAGCTCGGTGGTATTCTTGGCGGGATCCACCAGGACCTCAGCATGGAATGGCTCCGAGACGCCGGTGTCCTTGGCGAGAATCCGGAGTCTGTACATGATCCCGTGAACCAACTGCTTCTGTGCTTTAATCACAGACTCAAATTCCAGTGGCTTGCTGACTCCGTTTAGGCCGTGGTACTTGGTGTTGAACTGTTCTATGGCGAACTTCCCTAGCCTCTGAACCTCGGCATCCTGACTGGGGTCTCTGACCGCCTCTCCTCCCCCGATCACCGGCGACAATGGCTGCGACGAGGGGGAGAAGTTTAGCAGCTCCTTGGACTGCTTGTTCGGATTAACAACGACCTCCGAGGTGAATGTCTTTGGGGTTCCACCTTCCTTGGCTTGGATAGTGAGATAGTACTGCATGCCGCCCACAACCTGCTTCTCTGCTGCCACGACGGAGTCAAACTCCAACAGGGCAGATGAGCCATCGCCTCCCTGGCGACGGCTCAACTTGTTCTTATTGTTCTTGTTGTATTGGTCTACTGAAAATCTTCCCAAGTCTTGGACTTCTTTGTTTGATTTCACATCTGGGACCTGTGTCTTCCCGCCCAATGTGCCAAGGGCCGTCACATTGGTGGCAGCAACGACGAGGAGGAATACAAGGGATATCAGCAATGAGTCCTGCATTTTTATTTTTATTTTTATTTTTTTGGTATATTTTTTTGGGTTTTTATTTCTTGTAGAATGTTTGTTTGGAGATTTTGTGTTTTTGGTTTTTTGCGGTTTGATGAAACGAAAGGGGCAATGCAGATGGTTATTTGTAGGGGGATGATGAGCAGATTCTATTTGAGGGTGACGGTAATTCTGGTATCACGGTATAACAATCAGAAAGACATTGCAAATTTGGAGAGTTTTTGATGGAAGAGTCGTGGTCGGCATGGTGTTACCAAATATGGGTGTTGTTTTGTGTGGTTTACCTTCTTTTGGTTTTGAGCTTCTTCATGCGTTAGGCAACGAGGGGAGGAGCCTAATTTGCTTTCTTAGGAGGCGGTTGGCTCGATATGTCACCCTAATCAATAGTTTCATATTTGATGTTCGTTATCGTAACGTTTTCTGGTACAAAGCGTTTGTTGTGTGAATGTGAATCGTGACATGTGTTCGTATACAAGAAATACATACGTTTGAATGTTGCTTGAGCCTTTGAGGAAAGTTGCATGGTTGATGGTTCACACTGTAAGAGCAGGGATAAAGCTCCTCATATAAAGCTATGTTTCAAATATGGAGGAGTATATCACAGTCTAAGAAGAAGTCATGATATTTGAAAGGAATTAACATTTTTATTTTAACTAATAAATTTATAAAGAATCATAAAAAAATAAATCTGATATTGATAAAAAATTTGATCTATTTTGATAGATTATTAAAATACAATGAACATAAATATTGAAATATACATTATAAATACAAATTTGTGTCTAACAAAAACATGTGGTTCTAGTGTTCTAGATCTCGCATATGGATGCTCGAATAGATCTCACTCATCATTCCTCATATCTAACGTTCCAAAAATAATCCTCTCCCTCTCTCTATCACTCTCTCATCAAATTCCCAAATTCAAAACCCCCTCTCAACGGCTACATTTCACTCTCTCTCCTTTCTCTCCCTTCACCACACTGAACAATGAAGCAACCAAGACCTCCATTCTCGTCCCCTCACCATCACCACCACCCCTCATCGGATCTCCTCACATCATCACCAAACCCTAACCCTAACAAGACCAAGCAGCCCGCTTCGTCTCGCAAGCAGCACAACAACAACAACAACAAGATTCTCTCCAAGGAGAACTCAGATCCCAATACATTCATCGAGTACCTCACTTCAGGGGGCAAGTCGGGGTCGCCGGCGGGTGGAGGGTCCAAGATTAGGAGTCCGCTGCCTCCGAGGCCGCCGGCTGCGGCCGGGGGGTCACTGAAGAGGAAGCTCGATGGGGTCGGGTTTGATGTTGGGAGTGGGAACGGGAATTGCGGCTCGAATGCGAGTGATTCGGGAGTCAAGGTAGATTCTCTGCTTGTGGTTTTGGGGGTTTAGTATGACTGTGTGTGAATTGAAACCCTAGATTTGTTGATTTGGGGGGAATTTGTGATCCTTGGTGAATTGGGGTGGGATTGAGCTGCTAGATGTGGATTCTGAGACGAAAACAATCTTGTTGTTTGTTTGATGAATATAAGGGCCTGCCATTATGCGGTCGGTTTGAATTGTTTGGGTGGTAAAAGTATAGATTAGAATGTTAAGCTACGAATGATATTGTCGGCAATCTATACCATGCTTGATGTAGAAAGAGTTGGTTTCTCGACTTGATGTTAGAGAAAGTGTGTCAAAGAGATGAGGTGGTTTGGATTTTGTCATCCCATTTACTGGACACTTCATATATGTTGCCCATAATTCTAGGCTGAAACGAAAATCTGCTTGAGTGGACTGACTTTGGTAGAGTTGAGTTCTCAACAATGAATTGAGATACGAAAACAAGGGTTTTGCTAACCTTGTTTGGTGTGTTATACTTTTTGCATTTTATATTGTGAATGGGTTAATATGACCAAACAGTGCTGAACTTCTGAAGTTGAGGTTGGAGGCTGGAGCATCCAGCTCGATTTCATGCAAATCAATTCTTTGCTGAGCTCAGTAGCATTCATGCAAACATGGCCAAGTTCATCGACTTTGTTCTGTAGACATAATGGTCTGATATAACTGTACCTGAATTCGTATTCTCGTGGTTTAGGTTATTGTACGAATGCGGCCTTTGATGAAAGATGAGGAAGGTGCGGACAAGATAGTTGAAAAACTTTCAAATGATTCTTTGACGATTAATGGACAGATATTCACGTTCGATTCTGTAGCTGATACGGAGGCATCTCAGGTAACCGTTAATTTATTCTCTTTCAGATCCTAAGAGAAAATGATCTTGTTGTGGCTCCATCCTGCTCAACTTGTTTCTTTCAGGTAGATATTTTCCGCCTTGTTGGGGCTCCTCTTGTAGAGAACTGTCTGGGTGGATATAGCAGTACTGTATTTGCATATGGACAGGTAGTTTCTCACTTGACTTTTTCTCAATCGGCATCTTCACCCACTTGTATGATTTACTATTCAGTAACATCATGTGATTCTATGTGTTTCATCGAGCAGACAGGCAGTGGAAAAACGTATACAATGTGGGGACCTGCAAACGCCTTGCTGGAAGAGAACCTATCAAGTGATCAGCAGGGGTTAACCCCTCGCGTGTTTGAGTGCCTCTTTGCTCGAATAAGTGAGGTGAGCAGTGAGATTCAAATTCTTCTGTTAATCCTGTTTTCCCTCTCTTGAAAGGATGAAGTCAAAGACTTTTAACTTTCTGTTATTATTCTTTTATTTGTGTTATGTAGGAGCAGATCAAGCACGCTGACAAACAGCTCAGATATCAGTGTCGGTGTTCTTTCCTGGAGGTTGGGTTGCTTAAACAGTTGTTTAGTGTATGCTGGCATTCTTAGAACTATGAGTTTAACCATTAAATGTTTTTCAGATATATAATGAGCAAATAAGAGATCTATTGGATCCCAGTCAGAAAAACCTTCAGGTATAAGAGCAAACGCTTCTGCAAACCTTGAGCCTTGATTCTCTCTCGATCTACGGTAGTGTTAAATTTTTCTTGTGGTTATTTCCTGATTAGATAAGGGAAGATGTCAAAGCTGGCATCTATGTTGAAAATTTAACGGAGGAGAGCGTTGCAACAATGCAGGATGTGATTTGGATACTACTGAAGGTTGGACGTTTACTGTGCTTGGAGTCATGTCTGACTAGGGAGCATCATGAAATCTTGCTGAAGAGTTTAATTCTTGCTCAGCATCTTATATTAGGTTCTAGCAACTAGGAACACCATCATACTCTTATTTTTTGCATATCAATTCTAGTGCATCCAAAGTAAAGTTCCAAAATGTGTGCGAAACTTCTACGCTGCCCATGTTTTTTTGGAGGAACACTGGCCAAGTGGCTTTTCGCACTATGTCTCAAGTGTCTTTTAGCACCAATAAATGAACAAGGAGGATGGAGCATCGGTTTACGCGGCATGAGCTCGTGGTTGTCATGAACTTGTGTATGCTTTCATGGAAGAAATTTTCTGACCTTGCTTTTTGCGTAATTGGTGATGACAGGGATTGTCGAACAGGAGATCTGGTGCAACAAGTATTAATGCGGAGAGTTCCCG
>JAOVYX010016310.1:0-25108 GCA_035668315.1 Drosera spatulata | reverse complement strand
GCAATGTCTTGTAAGTGAATAATTCTTTTTACCTCATTTTCACATTGATTTGTACGCATATCTAATCCATGCAATCCTATTGACTCCCAATTAAATTCTGACTTTTGTTTAGATAAAACATTATTTTTATCCAAAGTAGGAAATAAAGTTTCATCAAAATAACAATCTGCAAAACGTGTTGTAAAAAGATTTCCAGTAAGAAGTTCAAGTTATCTTACAATTAAAGACGTATCAAAACCCACATAAATTTCAAGTCTTCTCTGTGGACCCATCTTAATACGTTGTGGTGGTGCAATAGGAACATACACAGCACATTCAAAAATTTTTAGATGAGAAATATTAGGGTCTTGACCTTTAACAAGATGTACTGATGAAAACTTATGATAAGCAGTTGGTCTAATAAGAATGAGACTTGTAGCATATAATACCGCATGTCCCTAAGTAGAGATAGATAACTTACATTTCATAAGTAGAAGTCTAACAATTAATTGGATTCTTTTTATCAATGACTCGGGTAAACCATTTTGTGTGTGGACATGAGGAACATGATGTTCTATTGAGATACCTATTGACATGCAATATTCATCAAATGTTTTTGAAGTAAATTCTTCGGCATTATCAAGACGAATAGACTTGATGGGGTGATCAGAAAAATATGCTCGTAATTTAATAATTTGAGTAAGAAGCTTGACAAAAGCAACATTACGAGTAGATAGAAGACATACATGAGACCATCTTGTAGAAGCATCAATCAAAACCATGACATATCTAAATGGACCAGATGATGGATGAATTGGACCACGAATATCTCATTGAATCCTTTCAAGAAATAAAGGCAACTCAGAAGAAAATTTTGATGGAGAAGGGTTTGTAATTAACTTACCCTGTGAACAAGAAATACAAGAATGACTGCTATTTTTCAAAATATCCTTTTAATTCTTAAGAGGATGTTCATTGCTATTTTCAATGATACGACGCATCATTAAAGTATCTGGATGACCAAGTCGCTCGTGCCATAACAAAACTGTGTTAGAATCAATGGATTTTGAATCCGTGATATTATAAGACTCAATAACCTTAATTTTGATAAAATATAATCCAAATGGAAAAGCTATAAGTTTTTCAATGATTTGTATGTTATCAGAAACGAAAGAAGTAATATAAAGATATTGCTTTCCATCTTTAGTTGTACTTTATAAATGAAAACCATTAAAAAGAATATCTTTGAAACTTAAAAGATTTCTTTTAGATTTTGAGGAATATAAGACATGTTTGACATGGATTTACGTACCATTTGGTAGTGTGAAATTAGCACTTCCAAAACCATCAATGATCCTTGAAGTACCAAAGATTGTATTAACATTTGATTCATCCATCTTTAAATTTGAAAAATATTTCTTACTTTGAAGTATTGTGTGAGTCGTTGCACTATCAATAATGCACACATCTTCCATGACAATTCTGTAAATAAAACCCTTTATTAATACAAAGTTTATTACATTGAAAAAAAGAAAATACATAAACAATACAATTTTAAGAAGAATTACAAACATATTTCCATCATTTTAGAGGTTCATATTCAGTTTCTTCGTTATACTTTTCATCTGCTTTAGAATTGGAACATCCAGTTGAATCTATAATATTTTCAGGTGGTGGAATTGATTGATACTGTTCTTCGGTGAAATTCGTCTCTGGTGCTTTACCTTTATCTTTAATGGAGTTTTGATAAAGATCACAAAATGTTTGGGAGTTTTACAAGATCTAGATCAATGACCTTCCAATCCACAAGTGTACTATTTTCCTTTAGCATTCTTCCTAGATCTGTGTCTGATTGCCATCTTGTTTTTTCTGATGGCTCACACTTGCAATCGGATTATAACATCGATCATGAAATCTTCCACGACCACGAACACCTCCGCGACCTCGTCTTCTTCCTCGTCAATTATCACTTCTGGTGGCCATTGCTTCAGGCAATGGGACGGAACCAACTGGACGAGCTTGGGAATTTTTCATCAGTAACTCCTGGTTCTTTTTAGCAACAAGGAGCAATGAAAGTAATTCACTATATTCACTGAATTTCAAAATCTGATATTGGTGCATCAGAGTTGCATTCGTGGGGTGAAAAGTAGAATATGTTTTCTCCAACATTTCCTTATCCGATTTAGGCTCTCCACATAATGTCAAATGTGAAGTAATATTGAATAAAGCAGAATTATATTCCTGGACAGATTTAAAGTCTCGCAACCTTAAAGTTGCCCATTTATGTCTGGCCAGTGAAAAAAAATATCATCTTTCGGTGGTCAAATCTCCCTTTCAAATTACTCCATAATTCATATGGATTTTTGATAGTAAGATATTCAGACTTCAAATCCTCATGGATGTGATGCCTCAGGAAAATCAGTGTTCGAGCATTTTTTTGTAGAGTTGTTTCATTGTTCTCCATTATGGTATGTTTTAGATCTTTGGTATCTTAGTGCAACTCAATATCAAGAATCCATAATAGGTAGTTTTTCCCTGATATAATGCTTTAAATTCTAATTTTACAATGTTTGCCATATTTCTCTGAATACATCAAAATGATAAATTTATTAAGCTTATTTATATAAAGTATAGATATAACAGTTTGATAGTAGTAATAAAATTTTTCAGTTATTATCAATAATCCTGCGATTTATTATAAATTGTTTAATTTACTGATATAAATGATATAAAATCAATCAGATCTTATGACAGCTGATAAATATTTTATTCACTCATATATATTAAAATTTTTATTAATCATTACATTCTCAATATATATATTTAATTACAATGAGAAAATAAATGATTGTTATAATATTAAGGATTACTACTAATAATAAATAACACAATAATTTGTTAAGATTGTTCCGAATTCTGTTTGCTATATCTTCATCATTGGAGGTCATTTCGTCGTTTGTTGTACCTTAATAAAAACAGAAAAATTAATTCTCATCATTTGGAGCAAGTACGCCAACATGGGATATAAAGTTTCTTGTCATTTGCGGATAAATCACACAAAAATGGGACAACCTCATCAATGTTCGCAGGTGAACCACACAAAAAGGGTAAACCACGTCAAATTTACAGATGATCCACATAAAAGGGATAAACCACGTCAACATGTTGAAACTGATTAATAAATTTCCATACAGACGATACTTCGTCCAGCTATGAAATCATAAATATTATTAAAATTAATTAATAGATTTTCAGTCAGGCGATACTTCGTCCGACGATGAAACCATAATTATTTTATTTACATTATAATCATATAATATGAATCAAATAAAATCAAATTATACAAATATAATAAAGTATCTTCGTTTGTCTTTTGATCTCACCTGGTTGGAAACTCGTGCTGATAACATGATATCACAGAAACGTTTACGCCTGATTAACTTCTTGAAAAGATAATTGTCGAAATTAATAAAATAATAAAATATTTTAGAGAGATTAGAGGGAGAAAGAAAAATTTTCTTCTCTTGAAAATGTGTGCATAACACCTTACAAATGAACTCTATTTATAAAACTCAAGATAATTAATTAACATCTAATTTTCTCATTTAATCAAGATGATTAGATCAAATTAATAACTAATTAGATAAATCAATTTAATAGTCTCAAAAATAGGTGAGATATAAAGAAAAATATCTAAACTTAATATAAATACAGATAGTTTTAATTATCTAATTATAATGATACCAACATTATATGACAACAAACAAATGCAGGATTCTCATATGTCTCCCACTTTACTCGGTAGCAAATACAGTACTTACTTTTCCCACCACTCGTAACAAGAGCTACATATATAATTTAATGTCAAGAATACTACTTGCGGCATACAATGAACTAGCCAACATACATTGTGTGCTCAAAGGATCCAGTCGATCAACTTGAAATCTGGGACTTGCTTGATATCAGATCGGGAACCTGACATAACAAGGAACAGGTCAGCACAACTATTTGATATGAAGCAAATCATGTTCGTCTAGCCAAGGCAAATGACATGAAGCAAATAGAATAACAAAATTTTTCGGCCCTTTGATCCGATTAGATAGCAACAGGTTACTATTGAATGAAGTGCGATACTCAAATTACCTTTCCACGTAAAGAACATGATAGTCTTGAAAGAATAAGATCTAAGACTCCTAGTTTTAATTCAATAAAAAGAAAAAAACAGGGAAAAAAATAATGTAACATCAACCAAGGTGACTATCTTTCTCACTCCTGTTCTAACTAATGACGATCATGTGTTGAGCTCAGCACAAGTTATTACCTCCGGGAATCATACAGCATAGGAAATTATAAGCTGTTGAAGAACAATATGTTCATAAACTCAAAATATTCACAATTTTTTAGCAAACTCTGATCATACCGAGTCTTGGATGTTATATGGACGGAGTCCGCCCACGTCATGGAAACATTCCCTCGAAAAACTCATCAACATTCTCATCATCTCTGTCGACGTTACCAGATGGATTTCGATCTCCTCTTTCTGTAAGCAGTTCCAAAATGCACATTCCCTTTAGTGAAGCAGCAACTTATTTCTCAGTAGGTAACACAAATGAAGAGGATAAAATAAACCGATGAACCAACGACCAGAAAGATAGCTGCAAGACCGGTTTATCATGCTTCATGTGGCATGAGCAGGTCAATGTTATTGAGAAACTAACTCCAAAAGCTCAAACTGAAGCTAGTAACAATTTCTCAATATGATACCAGAACAAATATGACATGATGTTAGAAGTTCAATCCCCACAAGCAGCACTTATCTAATTGGCACTTGGTTCGTTGAGGGCTAGAGATATCAACGTTTCACAAGACTGAAGCATTCTTGTGAGCAAACACGTTAAAATACAATCATCCTTATGTGCCACGTATCACAAGTTTGAAGTTTGATAGCGTTGATTTTTGGCAAAAATTATTGTACCTTGTCCTTGCACATTCTTCATAACTTGAGAGCTCAGCTAACACTAACACCCCAGAATTTAAACCAGCTTAAAGCTTGTGAAAGTAGATGAGAGACATGTCTTGTCATGTCCAAGAATCCTATCTAACCAGCGAAAACATAAAAATACGAAGGCAAAGTGGCAAACCAAGATAACCTCTTTTCTTGTTTGCCCTGTTCTTCTTGTCCGTAACTTCATCAATTTTGGTCCTTTCCCTGCAGGAGACTACAACTGAGTTCCCATCCAGAAAAACACAGGGTTTTGATGACAGCCTCAATCCTGCATCAAAAGGGAAAATATTGCGCATTACCGTTTCCTTTCTTGATATTTGCTTCCCTTCTTTTCTTCATTGTCCGAATCCTTTCTTTTTCTGTTGTTGCATTTATGCTCATGGTCCTCATCACTATCATCTTTTGACAATCCCCTCAAAGAAGGAAGAGTTTCTGATATCAGTAAAACCATATCATTTCATCACTACCAAGTATGTTATCAGAATCATGACTTCAAACCACAGCAGGTACCCCTTTCTCGTTGGCTGTTCTTGCTCTGCTCTTTCAAGTTTCTCTTTTTCCTTCATCCTCCTGTTGTGGAGCTTTTCTGCACACCTATTCATAGGCAGTCAGCCAGGAACAAGAATATCAGTTAGGAAACTGGTAATAAGTTCCCAAGTATTAATTTTAGAAAAAGAAATTGAAGGATATGAACTTATTGCAGGTTATGGTCAACCTGCAATGTTCTGGATGTGCAGATATAGAGGGAAGAAAATAAGATAGTATCAAATAAAGGATTTACTTCAGCAAGAATCCCATTTTAATTGCTGACTATTTATTGCTTTAGATACAATCTCTCCTTTTTTTCATTAGTTGCAAACCGACAAAGCCGTTGAGATCATGGATAAAGGGTGGGCTGCACTAAAGAAATTAAACCCAGAGTCAAAAGCTCTTGCTTACAACAACGTCTATGAGATCAATTTTTGTATGTGAAATACCGCACTAAGCTGAAATCGCTTCAGCAATGCCCGAAACTAACATCAAGATGCTCTCGAATCCTAACCATTTAAGCTCTTCATGAAATCTTCCACAGGTCAGATAAAGTGAGGTTATCCTCCAGGATCTTTATGTTAGTATATAGATAAGAATAAAATAACTACTAGGTTGAAGCCCACCACAAATTTTTTTAGAAAACAAGACCCCAAAAAGTTATCTTCATGAGAGTAACAAAACGCAAAAGAACTAAACTTCAAAATGATTTCCAAAAACCAGGAATGGGAACTCTTGAGTGTTGACGGAAGAGGGGAGCAAGCACTAAAACATCAGTAAAGTCAACTAACCTCTCACATGCAACCAACTTCACCAGGGCTTGTTTGCTTTCTCCTGCCTCAATATAAGAGAAGTTCACCTACAACATTTCAACGGAAATGGGAAAAACTCAGAAACCATGCGTATAAGGGAAAGCCTAAATGGATGTAACAAGGGGTTTGATTATGCTGGAGCTCGAATAAAGTGAAGGACTCCAGAAGCCAATGAACCTCTACAACAGCTACTAGAGAATGCAAGCACTAACGACCAAAGCTAAAGGACATTATGGAATCTAAAAGGTTCATGAGCTGAAACTTTTTCAAACAAAAAGCAGTGAAGTAAATCAGCAATTTTCCCAAGACCATGCTGAGTGATATGTAGTCATTAGGCATATGAGTGTTTCATGTACATGCTGCCTAATACCATAGTATGTGAAGTTTTTACATATGGATGGATACTTGCCTCATAACTTGCAAGGTTATCTTTTTCATCACAATGCTTGTTACCGCAAATAAACTGCCCTGAAAAACAAGGAAGCACCAGCAGAAGCACTGAATACTTGAGTAGAAGCATAAGACAAGTAAATCATTAAACAGGTTCCAAAGGTGCGTAATGGAAACAGTTAAATATGGCTGCAAGAGCGACATAGTTAGAAAAAAATCGTAGTACTTCGTTCCACATCCTATTGGAGAAAGGCAACAATATGTCAACAAACCATAAAACCAAGCACGGTGCAGAAAAATACAGGAGGCAAATCAATCAATCAAAGAAGAAGTTTTACCTTTTCCAGAAACTACTTCCTTCTCTGTTCTCCATCTCAGCCCAATCTAAACCAGAATTTCATGAAGTAACAATTAGTTCTCAAAATTTCTAGAGCAAGGTTCAATGCGATTTAAACCATGAGCAACAGATTGGAAATCATCCAATCCGTTGACACATTTGAAGAGGCCAAAGAGCAACAAATTTCTCCAGAGCCAACTGAGCTGATGAGGTGGTAAAGGAACTAATTTCCTATTCTCAGACTTTGTAATAGAGGTTTGCTACGTGGATTCAACTGATATCAAACAAAGAGTCAGAAAGCATCGATGATATGGTTCTTATGTTGATTATAAAAAGCAAAAATAGACAGATATTGAAATTCATAGAGCACCAGGTCCAAGAACATGAAAGATGATACAAGGAAAGTCTCAGAAGTGAGATTGAGCAGTTAATAGCAGGAAATCTTTGAAGTACAAAAATGTGTAACATTTTCTAGGTGCTTGACCAATGAAAAGGGGCAATCCATGGCTGCAATCAATCCCACGGTACTTGCTTGTTTTTGTTTCATCAATCAAGCTGATTGCTAATGAGAAAAAGAACACAAGCTGACATGAAGAGTTGACATAAATCCCAGACATGAAAAAAGCCAATTAATTCTGAAGCCATAAAAGAGTTTACATAAAGGTACAAGTTACAGGTTACCTTTCCAATCTTGTAATGCGACATATCAGCTATGCAATATCTACTATTGGTCAAGGTTCTTCATTGTTTGGACACGATTATTGAGCAAAATGACATTTCTAGGGATGAATATAAGAAGCAGATCACTCTAAGGAAAAATGTCCGGACCTCACATGTCAAGGTAATCCAAGAAAAACAGATGCTTGAAGAAACTGTTTGTCACTAATTGAATCATTGCTTCAATTGATGACCAAATTTTATCCATACATTTCAAGTCAGGGTAGAGGTCAGGGTCATCAGGGGTAATGAAGTCAGCATCCGAATTAAATTGTGCAGGCTATACGTCCCATAAATCACGCAGAGCTGATCTAGATTCAACAACTCTTGTGAGCAGTAATACCCTCTGACAACCTGGCACATTTCTCCATCTGAATATAAAAACATTTTATGTATCAACTTCAGGTACACGGATATGGCTAAGCAGCAAGTTATTTGAATAAAATGAGGACTACAGGAAACTTTAGGACATGAAGACATGTAGAAATAGAATACAATCATGGGAAAATGCTGACTGGAGGCCAGCAAACTTCATGATAAGCATGACAAAGTCCGCAAGCAAGCAAGAAAAATGAATACATAATTAAATAAATGGAATGAAGATGAAAACAAAAATAAAAGAAATTCAGTACGCTAATAAAGCCTATCAAAAACCCACAAAGGAAGTAGGTCGGTAGAACAGACCTGAATCTCATATAATATTTCTAAGAAGAAAGAGCTTTGTGCTGTCATGACACATATCTGGAAGGATACTCTTTAAAAAGCTTATCATAGTAACGTTTGACAAGACTTTGCTCCCATGATGTATCATTGTCATCCTCTTCAGTATGTATGAACCTGAAAAAGCAGAAAAAAAGAAACTGATTGAAGGAGCAGAGATAGCATATCAAAGAGGCTGATAACTAATTGAAAAACAGATTATATGATTTATCAATTCTACGGTGAGCAAATACTCTTAGACTAAACAAAAATAGCAGCTTGCGCTACAACAAGGATATCTCAACTTGAGTTATTGTAAGCGCCAAAAACTGAAGGTGTAATGACCACAACAAAACAACAAAAAATAAATATCCAGTATCTGGTTACTACTACCTGATCCTCCAAATTACGTAAGTATCAACTGAAACACAGCATGCAAAGGGTATCTATATTGACAAACAAATACCTTTGGAGATCCGTCCAATAAAACATAAATTACCAATAAGTGAAATCACATGCAAGCAGTAAGCACTACATCTTAAATGGAATTTAATGCATAAACAAAATCGGCATACCTATATCCTTCTCTAAGAGTATCTTGATCGGTTTTGATCGGATAGTTCAAACCAGAGGGGGCTCCTTTCCCATAATATCGCACTAACAGGTACATGAAAAAATAAAACTGTTATTATATGAGCAAAAAAAAATAAAATTATGATGTTAAAATCTTGGTGTTCCAAAAATACACATATGCAAAGATGAGGACAGTGTACAAGCAGCAACAGTCAGAAGTCCTGATGGACACTCGTGCAATGCTTTTTTTCAAGATAACGTAAAAAATGCTGGAATAGAGAAATCTAAATTTG
This sequence comes from Drosera spatulata, assembly GCA_035668315.1. Taxonomy (NCBI): domain Eukaryota; kingdom Viridiplantae; phylum Streptophyta; class Magnoliopsida; order Caryophyllales; family Droseraceae; genus Drosera; species Drosera spatulata. The sequence continues at coordinate 15,775 of JAOVYX010016310.1, read as the reverse complement.
CTTTTGGAAATACTCGGGAATACCATCCAAATGGAGTTTCCTCCTAGGTTTACCAGCATTCCATCTCATACACAACATTATGGTTGCATGCCACAGAAGACATTATGATACATGAGATGTAATATTGATGCATAGGGACCAACTCAAACAAGGGATTTCAAGTTCTTGAGTAGGAACTGGTTATATATGCCAAGATAAAAAGTAAGAAATATAAAAGGGATTTGAATAAGCAGATAAGTTCATTGAACAGCACTATGTGTACTCCCTGATTTCTGAACTAAACCAGAGTGGCTCATCATCCTATCTTCAGGCTCCAAGAGTCGAGTGCAATCTTTTGTAAGGACATAAGTCCTATCTTAATAGCAAAGTGTTAGGGAAGGAAAAATGCTTTAAAAATAAAGACACTTCGAAAAAGTACAATCTGACGTTCGTGACTTAGAACCATTCGACACTTTTTTCAGGGAATAGTGATGAAAACAAATATCACATGTACGGATGATTGTAGCCCCCGTCCTCTCTCATTGGAGGGGATTGTTCACCATCCATTTGCTTTAGGACAAATGGATCCACCAATTAAGTAGCTCCCTATCAGCAGAAATCCATAATGTCCAACCCTTTTCTTGTAAGCATTTCACTCAAATCACAAAATGTACCAAAACAAGGTCGAATTCTAAGCCTAGCCACATGATCCCAAGACAATCTGGGAGGCGCATATGTGTATCTGTCTTAAGTTATTGTTTTGTAAAGCTAGTTACACGACGGATACGTTTGTAGCTCCATGTGTCACTCTCGTTGTACTTTTCTACTACTTTGTCATGTTTGGCCACATACGACATATATTAAAAAACTAACAATACACCTACAAATTACCGTGGTTTGACCATCCTAGGCCATCTAGCACTCTTCAGAACAATGATATTCATATTGAAATTACCTTCATTATGCTTATACAAACTACAAGCATATCCTATAGTTCTCATGAGAGAGGGGAGAACCGACCCATAATCTAATCCCATCTCATTAAGTTCATCACTCGATGGTTGGGCATCTAATCCAACAAACACACACTCTTGCCACGAGGCGAGCAGCCCTAGGGCTAAAGCTTTCGACCGAAACTCGATCCATCACTAATCAAAAGTAAAAGACTAACGTAATCGATCCAATCATCGCACCCAATTCCAAGTCATCCCAAAACCAACACATAACTTCCCCAAACAACTCAAAGTAGGGCATCACGGTAATTCCAATTTACCATAATCATCCACGAACTTCCTGTGTCGATCGAACGCGTTGAGTCCCCTAACATGAGCCTGATACTGCCTGCAAACACATCAAAAAGCCAAACCACAACAACAATCAACCAATCAATCAATAAAATAATCGATCAAAGCAACCGCGAGAAAAAAATGGAGCTGATTGAATCAATTGAAGTAGGAATTTGATGATCGATGTGGTTACTGTTTTCTCTCTTCTCGATCATAGATTGATGATTTGAGGGATCGGAGTGATGCCATCAGCGGCGGCGGCGGCGTGTCCGGTTCTGTGCGAGTCGAGGGAGCGAAGTGGGAAAATGGGCCGACCGGGGAAGGACCTGGGTCCTCGCAAACCAAACACCCCAAGCTGCTTCACCATGTTTTTCTAAAAAAAAAAAAATATTTATCATATTGAAAAAAATATCAATCCTCTAAACAATAAAATAACATAAAATTAAAAAAAAAACTCATAAAATATTGCAGGCATAAATAAAAAAAAAAATTCCTTTAATCATCAAATTAATCGAAATCGTTGCATAAATCCAACGGTATCGATCTCAAGTTATTGGTTGTTTAACAGCCGAGGATCCGAATCCACCTAAGAACGAGGGAATTATCCCGATTTTGGATTCCGTTCTTTCTTTAATGATAATAAGTCCTTAATTTTTTTTTTGGATACAATAATAAATTTTTAAAAAATCTTTTAAATTTAATTTTATATAAATAATCTTTTCAGTTATATTCACAACGTGGATAACTTTATATTTGAATAGAATATATATAATTATTCATTTATTATAAAAAAAATGAGAACAAATATCATCAAATAATCCTCAATATTATCATGAGCAATTTTTACTTTCTTTTAAACCCAAATAATCAGTATTCGTTCTTTCTTTTCATTTTTTTCAATTAAAAAAAGATTTAAAAAAAATATGATCATTAAGCAATACATTTCAATGTTAGAAAAAAGAAGAAAATTAATCAAATGAATTTCACTTAATTTTCGAACAAAGTAGTTTCACCATAAGATTATTGTAGTTTCTATACTAACTCATTCAAATGACAATAAGTTAAATCGTGGGTTGTTGTTATTGTTGCTTTTTTCCCCCCTTAACACATGTCACATCAATGGCATTAACATTAGGCGAAGAAAAATAAAGTGTCATTACAAATGAAATAGGTTAAACCTTTTATTATAAATATGATGTGTTATTAACTTGATAACAAAACAAACCAAAATTTCGGTATCAAGAAGTACAAAACTTACTTTATATATATTTATAAAATATATTCCTTGTTACTGATATAACAAAAAAAAAAAAAAAAACCAAATGTTTGAATTTCACTTACTCTTAATATAAAATAGTTCCACCACCGTATAATTATCTTAATTCGTGTACTACATATTAAAATAGATGAGTTGTTTTTTTTATACATGTATATCAATGGAACATATATAAGAGAAAATAAAGTGTCATTGTAAATCAAATAGGATGAACAAATGAAAAACAAAAAGAAGAGTTATTGTACATTAATTAGGTTAAATGTAATCATAAATATGTAGTATTATAATTAATATAGAACCAACCAAACTTGGTATGAAAGAAATCAAACTTTGATATCAAGAAAGACTAAATTAGTTTTATATAGATAAATAGACAAGATGGGAAAAGTGGATTCGTTGTTAGCATCGTATAACGCTTGTGTGGTATTAGGATCCCTTTAAAATTGATCTAACAGTTCAGATCTAATCATGAGAAACTCATGGCCATGATTGAAGTTGTCGTCTGACCCTAAGTCGCAGGCCACAACCAAACCCTCAGATATCTACACCGATTCAAAACAACTAATCCATTTCAATAGGATGATTTTGATTGCTGTCGTACGCTCTTGATTCGAACAACTCATTGAATCCGATTGTAGAAAAGAACTGATCGTTGAAGAGAATCGAAAGAAATGAAAAGCGTTAGTTTGGCCACCATGGTCATCCATGGATGCGGTTGAGTGGTCTGATTGATGAACTCTCATCTCATTGAAGGGGTTTAACTAATGTGTTTCTTTTTCCTTTTTCTTTTTTTTTTCTTTTTTTTGTTTTTTTGAGATTAGGGTTTGTCATATTGATATCTATGAATTAACTTCATATGCAATTGTGTCCATTTCTCTTCTTATCAGTTTCAATTCTTCCATGGGAATCGATAAGCAGTTGAGATTGAGCAGTCATGATTTTTTTTCCTTTTTTATTTCAATACAATTTAATTAAATCATGACCATTTATTTCTCATGATCAAATCTGAACCATTAGATCAATTTTGAAAGGATCCAAGCATAACACAAGGTTATATGATGCTAGTAACAAATCTCCTTTCCCCTAACAAGATACCGTTTGTGGGATGAAATTTCTTTGTGAGTAAAAGGGAGAAAGGGTCACCACGACAAATTACATTAAAATCCTCATCTTATTGCATATAGTTTATCTTTCGAAAAATTTTCACACACATTTTACACCTCATTTTAGGAATCAAGTTCATTTTACCCCTATTGTATGATTGGACCTATTTCGGGTTTAAAAAAAAATTGGAAAGAGAATCGTTTTGGGCTTGGAATCCAATACAATATTTATTGATTGTGGGGTTCATCATAACTTTTTCTCCATTTCCACCCTAACCATTCAATTCGGATTCAATATAATTCCCCAACAAAGCAGAATTGTTCTCATTCTCATTCATCTTAAAATGGGTTGAATCCATCGTCGAAAATTGGATGAACCTCACTAATTCCTATTATGCTACAAATCTGCAAGTAGTTAAGATTTCGTTTTGTTGTGTGTAATGTGGGTTGTGCATGTTGTTTAAGTGTTTTGACTCCTTGTCGACATGCTCTGTTTTAGGTCTTTAAAACCAGATCTTTCGCTGAGTCATTGAAAAACTATTATGAGTCCTATTTCACTGTGGAGAATATAGAAATACATACAAGAAGGTCATCAATCCTATCCCAACTCATGCTTCTCATTTGCAATCGACGTCGACAGGTGGACTGATACAAGTACGTGTACCTGATGTATTGGCACATCCAGAACGACGTAGGACAAGACGAAATCCATCCCAAGTAAACACACGAACGATGACATGTACACAATGCAAACGAACTGGACACAACAAGAGAACTTGCCAAAATCCAATCTCAGGAGGTCAGCAGTAGTCGTTGTCGAACAAAATATATTCGATCACATTATATTAGTTATGTACTCTGTTGACATGCATTTGAATGTTATCAAGACGATCGATTGAAGTGTTATATAGGACAAGTGTTATTGTTATCAAGACTCTGGAGTGGAGTGTTATATAATCCAAGGGTTGTGGAACACATTACAGTGTATTTGAACGCTATGTTTTGGATTGTTATGCATTATAGTACTTGTCGAGCACATTATATGTGCAGTATATAGACATAGATGTGCAGCATACAGATATTTATGTGTAGTTTATAGATATGTATGTGTGCAGTATACACACGTATATGTTATGTACATAGACATGTATATACATTACATAAATTGGTAGGTATATACATTACATTACATAAATTCATTTTAAGAAATGGATACATATCAGGAATACAATCGAAAATATTACAGGACCTAACACACGATACAAAACAAGAAGTCATAAAATATGTTACAAGACCAAACACACAATTGAATCACCTAATTAGGAGCCCTAAAATCCCAAGCATCGCCATCGATACTGTCACGAGCTTTAGATTCCCAACAATAATCTCTAAGCTTTTCAATATCATAACAATTTCATTACAAGAACAACAACAGTTGCACAGATTTGTCTCCCCAGCAGCAATTGAAGCTTTTCCAGGATTTGGACCACTCAAAATAGCCGCAATCATCGCACTTAAAGAACAATCTCTCTTTCGTGCTTTTATTTGGTCCAACAATTCGAATGGACGATACCTTGCGACAAGAACAATTAAATTTTAGGTTTGAATCTGAGTTTAGACGATCATTGCTGACTGATTGTTACGAACTTATTGTGGATTTTTGTGAAGAATTATTGTACAGTTATAGGGGGATATCTGAGAAAGGACGATGGTAGAGAAAGAGAGGCGATCCAAAAAGAAAGAGAAGGGGAGATAGTAGAGAAAGAGGAGATCTGACAGGTTAGGGTTCAGTGTTAGAGGGGTAAATTGATCAAGAAAATCATTCTATTTGTAGGGCATAGGGTTTCAGGTCATAGGGTTTCAGAGTATAGAGTTCAGGACATGGGGTTTCAATAAAATGATTTGTGTGTGCAATTGTATACTTGTGCATTCTATAGTTATGTACATCCTTTTATGTAAATTTTAGGGTTAGAGGGCATGAGTTCAAGGTTATGGTTATTGTTATTTTTTTAGTAGATAGACATGTATTTGTAGTATTTAGGTTTAAATATACAGTACACATTATCTATATTTAAAGTACAGATATATATATCAAGCGTATGTGTGTTAATTAAAATAGTACATATAATATATGATAGAGTATATGTAGATGAAACAAATTATACACGGAAGCTTTCAGTATATAATATTTCTTTAGTAGATCATAGTATCTCTTAGGTTGATGTAATTATCTCATAGGTATTGTACGTATCTCAGTCTAATTCAGTATAACTTATCAGTAATAGAAAATAACATTAATATTTATGACTTAACGTCTTAGAGGATTTCAAATACAAAAGCATCATGATCCATGTTTCATGCAAAGATACTAGTTATCTCATGAAAAGTGAGACTTGTTCTCTTATAAATTTCTAAAAAAATTAGCACACTATAAGAACTTAATACTTGTCTCCTATGAAATTTTACCATGAACTATTACTATAATAAGATACTTGTTCTCTCTTATGTTTAGTGTTAATACTTGTTCTCTCATGAACTTTTATAAACATTTACTCAATCATCAACTTAAATAATCATTACAAGGGATGTGTGTTCATTAATTTATCAATGTGACCATTCATCCTTATAGTTGTACATGTAGTGTATGTCGAAGTATAAGATCCATTCAATAATTTACCATTGTGACCATTCATATAGTAGGAACATATAAGCAACATTGGAGTACATGAAACACATCATTTGCATTATAAATTACCAACACAAGAGTATAACATGACAACATTACGGTATATAAAAGAAGACAAGAGTGCTTCACAAAGAAAAACATGAGTACATACTTGCAACAACATGAGTACATCATGATAACATTTCATTACATATATCCAAAAACAGGAGTAAATCTTCGCAGAAAACAGGAGTACGTCATGACAACAAAGGAGTACATATGACCACAAAGAAGAGTACATATTCATCGAGAAGAAGTTCAGACCAAAAAATAGGAGTTATTCAGTATGCATCAAACAACAGAACATCATTCAGGCTTTTCTATCTTAAACTTGAATTTGTGGGAGCTGCTTAGCATGCTTCTGTTAAAAAATTGACAACACAATCTTGACAACCTTTACCCATATGTCCACGTGATTCGTCCGATCCCATGCATTATCTAAAATGGTCGAAACTCAATTCTATATGTGACACATATGTAGTCAATAAGATGATTAAGGCAAATTCAGATCCATATTGTAACTAAAGAAGGGAAAAAACAAAGAATAAACTAAAAACACATTACCAAATCATTCACGAATTCCCTGTTTTTCTCATTGTTTTTCTCCCACAAGGAATCCTAGTGACTAAACGATTAGAGCGTAAAAGTGCATGTTCGACCTTGTTTCTTTCTCGGTTTTCTATTCGTCTTTGGGCTAATTATGCATTAAAAATGTGTTTTATATCTTTTATTAAGTTGATTCATATATTTTCATGTGTGTTTTTGTAAGGTGAGCTAAATAAGCCCAAGAACGTCAAAAACGAAGGTCAAACAAGGTCAAACAAACATAAAAGGGCTTGAATGGGACGACGAGCGAGTCCTGGTCGAACTGGGCCATTACGAGTAGCCCGAAAGGCCAACCAAAGCTGGAACTTGCTCCACAGAGGGCGCTGGAGTGCACGTGGGGCAGCCTCCCTTGGTCTCCCATATAAAATCTCACCACTCCCCACATTTTTAACATCAGGTGATTTTGCCCAAGTGTTGGTCGGATTTGATGATTGTTTATGGCATTTTTATCATCAAATCATCACCATTAAAGGAACAAGAAGATCAAGAAAGATTAAGGATCATTCTATATCATCTTATCTAGGGGAGATCATCGTTGGTTTAACTTTTCCTTGTTGTTTTTTAGACATTGATTATTATGGTTTGTATGCACATGAGGTGTTTGATGTATTACCTTTGCCTCCAAATCATGAACTAAACCCTCGATTAGGGTTGCGATGTAGTTAGAATAGTGTTGTGATCACTTTCATACCTTAATTTAGTTGTTCATGCATTGTTTATGGTTGTGTGTTGGTTGTTGAACTTAGAGCTTCACTTGATTGATCACCTTGCGTTGATCTCGTCGTTTGTGTTGATTCCGAGAGGATAGGTGCAAACGTGACCTAGAAAACCCCCATCTAGAGAAGAACGCAAGGTCGAGAGATTGTCTGCATGACTCTCGTAGTCGTTTAGGGAAACCAACGTACATATCACTCGGTTGACGTGTTCATCACTCGTACAGATACATTGAGGTGGCATCTAGTGAGATTTTCCTTTGTTCTTAAGAAAGACTAATGTATAGCTTAGGGATCCTCGACTAACAACCTAGACACCTAAGGAATAACTAGATTAGAGTAAACGGAGTGATCATACAGTAGGATAACGAAGTCGTAACCCTATCCCCACTTCCATATCGCTCAACGTTTAGCTTAGCGCTTAGCCTAGTTTCTTTCATTTTGTAGTTTCATTAGCTTAAAACCTCGTTCGATTACTTTAGTTTGACCCACTTAGGACTACATAGTCGATCTCTAGGAACGCATTTCTTGGTGGGACGATACTCTTACTCTCCTTCATTACTTGATAAGTGACACGTTCACTTGTGTATTTGTGACATAGTAAACGCTTAACAACTTTTTGGCGTCGTTGTCGGGGATCTTGTGTGTTCAAACATTTCTTGTCTATTTGCGTTGCTAAGAATGTTCGTTGTTTTGTTTGTAGCTCCTTCGCTCATGCATGAGTAGACGTTCAACCGGTAATCTTGAATCCTTTGATCCGATACTTGAACATACACTCTGGAGACAACGAAAGCAACAACAAGCATCTACTCAACGACTCAACATGGACATGAATCAAGTGCCTTCTTTTGAGGGTGACGATCATCACCTCAATGTGCAAAATCCTCTAAACATACAAACTCAAATAGAGACGATGGTTGAAGCGGTGTTCCAAGCTGCCTTGGCGACCACTAATCAAGGTGGTAATGTGGTGTGCCCGATGCAAGGCCAAGAAATGGCACGTGTGTTGGAGAAATATAGTGTCATTCTTCCTCTCAAGATAAAAGCAAGAAATTTGAGCTTAAACCGTCCCTTATAAACATGATTCAAGCGGAGCAATTCTTCGGTCTCCCCATTAGTGCCCAAACAACCACTTGGCACATTTCTCAATGAACGCGAACACTGTGAAGGCTAATGGGGTGAGAGAAGAAGTCATACACCTACATCTCTTCCCTTTCTCTATAATGAAAAAGGCCTCGGAGTAGCTATTCTCTTTCCCGCCGACTTCCATCACCACTTGGGACAAGCTTGCCTAAAAGTTTCTTGCAAAGGGTTTCTCGCCCGCCAAGACCATTAAGCTATGACGTGATATTTCGTCATTTACTCAAGTTTGACACCAAGATCCATGAAGCTTGGGAGAGGTTCAAGGAGCTTCTTAGGAAGTGCCCACACCATGGTTTGCCCGATTGATTATAAATCGAAAGCTTCTTCAAAGGGCTTAGGCCCAATGTGAGATATTCATTTAATATAGCGGCAAAGGGATGTTTTATGAAGCTCGTATATTAAGAGGCCTATGACTTGCTTGAAACGATGGCTGAAGGGGCATATCAATGGCCCAATAACGCTGTACTCCAAAGAAAGCATCGGGGGTACTAGAACTTGATGTGGCGACTACCATTTCGAAGCAACTTGAAGCTTTGACAAAACAAGTGAGCGCTTTAGCCACAAGCTCGAACGCCTAAGCTCATGTTTACCAATCTTCTTCTTCTTCATGTTGTGATCTTTTTGGAGGTTCACATGTTAGCATCGAGTGTCATCTTCATTTCCATATGGTGCAAAAACAAATGATCGAGCAAGCGAACTATGGTCAAGCATACCCTCGACCTCCTTAAGGAAACACGTTCTATAATCCGTACAATCCAAGGAACCATCAGGGATTTTCTTGATGGAACGATCAAGCAACGCAAGGACCTCCATTGGGTTTTAACCAAGCACCACCTCCTCAACCTTCCAAGCCTAATCTCAAGGACATGATGGCTAAATATATTGCTAAGACGGACGAGAACTTCCAATGTCACGAGGCGATATTGGTAAATCATGGGGCCACCTTGAAGAAGTTGGAGACACAAGTGGGCCAAATAGTAATGCTTTTGACTAATCACCCTTAAGGCCACTCCCAAGTACCACTGAGACGAATCCTGTTGAGCATGTCAAAACGGTTGCGACAAGAAGCGGGTTGGAGCTCAAGGATCTTGAAGTTGTTAAAAGAGATAAAAGGAAGCAAGTGGTTGGGGATCCCTCGCAAGCCAAAGACAATGAGCTGAAGGTTCGACCGCAAGCCAAATCTAAGCTATTCTCGAATAATCCTCCTCTTTATGTGCCCAAAATTCCATATCTGTAACGGTTCTACAAGCACAAGTTAGGTAAACAATTCGAGAAGTTCTTGGAAGTTTTTTGGAAGTTGCATATCAACATTCCATTTGCGGATGCTTTGGCTCAAATGCCCTCTTATGCGAAGTTCATGAAGAAGATTTTGGCTAAGAAACGAAAACTTGAGGATCTTGAGAATTTCAAGCTTAATGAAGAATGTAGTGCCATCATCCAACGCAAACTCCCTCAAAATCTTAAGGAACCAAGAGCTTCACCATCCCATGCACCATTGGAAAGATTAAAATCGATAAGACCTTATGTGATTTGGGTGCTTTGATTAACTTGATGCCTTATTCATTTTGTAGAAAGCTTGAAATTGAGGATTTAAAGCCAACTCACATGATGTTACGAATGGTGGATCCTTCCCTAACTTTCCCGAGAGGTGTGCGTAAAGATGTCCTTGTAAAGGTCGATCGGTTTATCTTCCTCACGGATTTTGTGATCTTGAACATGGAGAAAGATGATAGCGTGCTAATCATCTTGGGAAGACCATTTCTAGCCTCCGAAAAAGCATTGATTGATGTCAAGAGCGGAGAGTTGAAGCTCTGGATTGAAGTAGAAGAAGCCACCTTCAAGGTATTTAAGGCTTTCAATGCATTGAGCGATCATGATTCATGTTACAAGATTATGGTATTTGAAGATAAACCAACGGAGAAGATGGTAGATTTAATGCTTCAAAGTGAGGTAATACATTCTTTAAATGAGCTAGAGACTTGTGTTCAAGGTATCTACCTCTCATTGCTCTACCTCTTATGCCTTTTCTAGAGTCAATGCTACTCCGAATGAGCTTGATAAGTACCTTGAAGTTGTAGTAAAGGAACATCATCAATTCATTGAGATATTATTGAAAGATAATGAGGAGTCAGAGTCATATAATGCATGTTTGAAAGTAAAAAATGAAAACCTCACGTTGAAAAACAATGATTTGGAAAAGGAGGTTCATGACCTTAGGGGCAAGCTTGCATCAAGCGCGTTTAGCATGCCCTTAATCGCACACGGAGAAGCGATCTTATGGGACGAACACTTCCCATGTTAGGAAAAGAAAAAGATGCTAAAACACTAATCGTTCTCGTGCTAAGGACTATTAAGATGCATTTGGTTCTTTTCCTGATTATAGGTATGAAGAAGTTTCGGGAAGACTTTATGGAACATGCAACGCATGGATTGAGAAGTGGATTCTCAGAAATCATATAGGACCGGTTCAAAAAATAATGACAAAGGTTTGGATACATAAGTCAAGCATTTATCGAGAGAAATCAAAGCCGGGAAGAAGTTTTCAAGACGTCGGGCCGAGGATATTAAACCAAGTGCTACTTGGGAGATAACCCAAAGGGAGTTTCTTCATCATATTAAGTCATTTGACATTTTTTTTTATTTATGTTTTATAGATAGCATTGTGAATAATGGAAGCTCATGACGAAGGTTGGTACGGTAACTTCAAACATGCTCTCGGATAGTTGATGGATGGTATGAAATTTTGTGATGTTTATTTTGTTCTTTCACTCATTTTGATGTTAAAATTAGATTCGGGACAAAAAAATGGTGAAAAATGATCGAAACGAGATGAAAAACGGATGTCTAGAGGCTTGAAAACACACCCGGAAACAACATGAGCCAAGGTATGATCTTGTCCCCCTGACACCCCTACCCGCACCGTAGGCTCCGCTGCAGTGCTGCCACCACCCCCCTACTGGCTGCATGGATTTGTAGCACCAACCAAACATCCACTGCAGCGCGGCCTTGCCCCTTCCCCCTCACGTGACACCCTTAAACACACCACATACTCTTTTTCACTCCTTTTCTTCAATATTTAACCATTTTCACACCGTTTCTTTCTTCCACCTCCTCAAACACCTCCCAAAATCTCATTGAAATCAAATTTTTCTCCCAAATCAAGTCCTAAAAACTAAAATCTTGATCAAACATTCAAGTTATTCATTCAATAGTACAAGGTACATCACTTCTCACCTTAACCTCTATGTATCCTCTACACTTACATGAGCTATTTTGCTTTGATGAGGACCTTGTATGGTTGATTTGATGATGGATAGTGAGTGAAATTGATGCTAATTAAGCTTTGATTGCACAAATCATGCATTGGATGGTGATTCAAAAGCTCAAAAGCATGCTAGGAAGGTAACTAAGGTACATCACACCATACGCACTAAGTGTTTGATACTATGCTTCTATGATCTTTTCTAGATAATTCTTGAGTTCGAGAATTGTATTTTTATTTTTTTATATTTAGTACATGTTTGATCATGGTTAGATTGTTTTCCCATGCTTTTGTGATGGTTTCGATACGATTGAGCGTTTGAGACAAAAGGTTAGCGCTAACGTGTCATGTTCTTATTTTGTCAACTTACATACTTTGTGTTTTCAAGGTACCATGCACAAATCATCAAAAAATTACAAATGCAAGATGAAGACACCTTCTGCATGAGTAGGGTAGCCTATCAAAATCGAGAACAAAGCTACATTTGGGCCTCGTCAAGCATTGACATCCACCTAAGATGAGTTTACTCCAACTCTAATTCTTCCTTATACTTCTGTTTTTTTCTTCTTCTTTTTTTTTTTTGCATCGAGGCCAATGCTATGAATAAGCTTGGGGGAGTTTCGAGTTGGAGTTTCCTTCGTGTTATAGTGTCGAGTCTAGGTCTAGGTTGCGTTGTTCTTCTTATCGCGTCTTGCTTTGAGTTCATGGTGGTATGTATGACTTTTTGTGGGGGGAAAAGCTTGAGTTAGCTTGTTATTAGAGCTTTTTAATGAGTTATGAGCCTTGCTAGGAATGCCAAAACATGTTTTCATTCTCGCGATGAACAATAAAGTGCCATGTTCGATAAACCTACATTCCTGAGATGACACCCTTTGTGATTTCATGACGGAGCATATCCGAAATTTCACTATACTTGACTTTCCGAGGTAGGAATTGGGAAATTAAACAGGAGATAGTGAGACAACGATAAGACTAGACTCCTATAACACATTGAGCTTGAAGTTATTAGTTACTTAATTGGCGGTAAGGCGGAGAGGTGTGCAATTGTTGATCATTGATACCACTTGATTGTGTTGCCATTAACTCTTAAATCTGCATTACCTAACACTATTTCTCTTCTATTTTTATGCCTTGCGTCTCAGATGTATGCGATGTATTATATGATTGGACATGTGCACACTCGATATTGGAGTTGCTTTCTATTTTCATGCCATGCAAACTCTACAAAAAGACCCCATTTGAACCTTAATTCGTGTCTGAGACAAAACGACGATAGAAGGGAAATATTATATGAGTAGGAGTTTGATTTGGTTGTATCGATGTAATTTGGCACACAATGCGTCAAGGCCGAAGTGCCTTTGTTCTTCATTGTTCATGTAATTTGACACATAATATGTCGAGGTTGTGGTGTCATATTCTAACTTCAAGTTATGATAAAAAAATATTAAAAAAAAAGAACGAGAAAAGCTTTTTTTTTTTTGTCTCATGTTGCAAAGTTGTTGTAACTCAAGAAATCATTAATACTAACAAAGGGTGACTCGAGAATGTTGCATAGTTGGTTAAGTGTACTTGGTGTGTGTTTACACAAGGCACAATGACTTGATACGGGATGGGGTTAGACGTACGCCGATGTCTTGACCAACACTATATTCCTATCCCCTTTACATTCGAACTCCATATAGGCAAATAGCCAACCTCCTTCTCCCTAACTTGAATTTTTATTGGTCCTGCCCTTATCTTGGGTCAGAATTGCATATTCAGTTTGGATAAGAGGGTGGTTAGTATATGAATGCTTTTTGCTTGATGTATTATTCGGCTTAAACCCTTATCCTTGCATGATGATGATTTGAGAGTATGTGTAAAATGATCCTCACGATCATGTGGGATGGTGAGAGATATGCCTTGTCTTAAAAACTGTGTGGTGACATTAGGATGTGATCATGCAAGTGGTCATAGGGGAATGATGATTTGGTTTGTTACTATCTCGGTTATGGCACTTGCATGTTAGGATGTTCTTGTTTTGTTTCACCTCATTTTCATTGCATGAGGACAAGCAACAACTCAAGCGTGGGGGAGTTGATGAGAGCGTAAAAGTCCACGGTCGACCTTATTTCTTTTTTGGTTTTTCTATGTGTCTTTGGGCTAATTGTACATTAAAATTATGTTTTATTTCTTTTCTTGAGTTGATTTATACATTTTCATGTGTGTTTTTACAAGGGAAACATAACGAGCCCAAGAACGTAAAAAACGAATATCAAACGAGCATAAAAGAGGTTGAACGAGACGACGAGCGGGTTCGGATCGAACCGAGCCACAACGAGGCGGCCCATAAGTCCAACCAAAGCTAGAACTCATGCCACATGGGACGTGTGGAGTGTACGTGGGGCAGCCCCCCTTGGTCTCTCATATAAAAACTCATCACTACTTACATTTTGAACATCTAGTGATTTTGTCCAAGTGTTGGTGGGATTTGATGATGGTTTAGGGCATTTCTATCATCAAATCATCACCATTAAAGGGAGAAGAAGATCAAGGAAGATGGAGGATCATTCTACATCATCTTATCTAGGGGAGATCATCCTTGGTTTAACTTTTCCTTGTTGTTGTTTAGACATTGATTATTATGGTTTGTATGCACATGAGGTGTTTGATATATTACCTTTGCCTCTGAATCATGAACTAAATCCTCGATTAGGGTTGTGATGTAGTTAGAATAGTGTTGTGATCACTTCCATACCTTAATTTAGTTGTTCATGCATTATTTTGGTTATGTGTTAGTTGTTGAACATAGCGCTTTGCTTGATTGATCACCTTGCGTTGATCTCGTCGTTTGCATTGATTCCGAGAGAATAGGTGTAAACGTGACCTACACAGTCCTCACCTAGAGTTGAATGTAAGGTCGAGAGATCGCTTCCGTGACTCTGGTAATCATTTAGAACATCACTCGTAGAGATGCATGTGTTGAGGTGATGTCTAGTGAGATTTATCTTAGATCTAGAGAGAGACTAACATATAGCTTAGGGATCCTCGACTAACAACCTAGACACCTAATGAACAATTAGATTATAATAAACGGAGTGATTACACACTAAGATAACGAAGTCGTAACCCTATCCCCACTTCCATATCACTCAACGTTTAGCTTAGCGATTAGCCTATTTTCTTTCGTTTTCTAGTTTCATTAGCTTAAAATCTCGTTCGATTACTTTATTTTGACCCACTTAGAAGTACATCGTCGATCGCTAAGAACCTATTTCCTGGTGGAACGATACTCTTATTCTCCTTTATTACTTAACAAGAGTCACGTTCACTTGCGTACATAGTAAATCCTTAACACTAAATTGCTGCTCCTTCACATCAAATTCCAACACAGACGAATGCCATTTATCCTTCACATGAGTATTGAACAATATTTTTTCTCAAAGACTCAATTTGTTTGTTAAAAAAGATTAGATAAAACCTAAATTGCAAACTTGGAAAACTCTTTTTCAATGCTTCTTTTCTCCCCTTTCTTCCTAATTGGCTGCCCTTTGTTCCTTCGTGGCTATAATTTATTGGTGTCATCCCCCGATTTTTTCGGCTTTGATTTCAAAGGACTCTTGATATTGCATTAGTGATTTCAATTTATTTCACCTTTTTTTTTTGTCTTTTAAAAAAGAAAGGGCGGAGGGAGGGAGTGGTG
>JAOVYX010016309.1:0-54602 GCA_035668315.1 Drosera spatulata | reverse complement strand
TGCTGCTTGAGCAGAAGCTTCATATTTCTGCATTCATAATTATCGCCTCGCTGATTCGGAACCCCAAGAGTGCCATCTCCACAACTAAATGAAATAAAAATTGTTAGAGCAGAAGATGTGTGCTACACGGTACCAGAAATCAAAGATAAACAAGAAATATTCAAACAGCACCAAGCAACACCTACAGGTGAATGAACCATAGAAGGTTAAAGAAAGTTTATACTAAATAAAAGCATCAAGCTCACCTCACCCAGCAATTCCTACAAACATCTGGGTCACACTCTCGGTTAGCTGCAAAGCATGGGCACTGCCGACTTCTACATTGACTTTTGGCACAATGGCAACCTCTAAATCTATTTTTACAGATTTTTGGACATCTGCAAGTGCAAATTGTAAGATTCATATAAACGCTCGAACAGATAAACACAATTGCTCAAAGCTGAAACCAGATGAAAAGAGCTTTTTCACCATAATGATGGAGTTGAACTCAGCTGAGGAATAAAACACTCACCCACAGTACTTCTCGCAGCATGTTCCATTTAGCAGACATGGACACTGCTTTCCACAAGCAGAATCACACCCACAAGGGTTATATTGACGGCATGGCTGGTCTTTCTTCTCTGAAATTCTTTTTCTAATAGAATGGTAACTAGCAACCTTCCAACTGTACTTCAATCGCCGAATCCTACCCCTTCTACGCACAAACCTTGATCTCCTTCTTCCCTCAACTCCCTGAAACACATATAAAGGAGCAAAGGTATTTATATGGGTAGAGAAGGATCGACTTATCAAGAACCTATCTTACTAACCATAGGTTCATTGTCAGCCTTGCTTGAACCATCACCAGCTTGACATGATGGTGGGTTATCCAAGTGATTCATGTATTGATAAACATCCAAACATGTCTTCAACCCATTCAAGAGGTTTCTTGCAATTAAACAGCTGCAAGTTATCCAAGTGAAAAATAAAAGCTTAGCTCTGGAACAAACTCTTACAGGAAAATGCACGAAATCGCAGCAATAATATAATGAATATTAGCATGACACACATGACTACGGATTTGTGTAAATTAACTAACATATCAACCAAAAGAGACCTGTTCCTGCCAAAGATCTCCATCCCTTTTTCATAAAGGCTTTTCTCAAGAGTCTTCCAAGAATGATCATGACTAGCCTTCTGTTTTCCAGAGCTTTCATCAACGAACTCTTCCTTCCTTTCAGAGTCAACATGACTACCTGCGTATTTGTCATCGGTAATCGTACATGGTAGGCTTGGGGGAACCTTATCTTTGGTATCAACCAAAACTGAATCCTTCATTCTCATCTTTGCATCAGCTGGGGATTTGGATTTATTTAAGGAAGATGAGCTTGTATCTTCATCTTGCACATCCAAGTCCGATCCAGGTTTTGTTATTCCAGGTGAGAGACCTCCACTAGCAACAGAATCAATCTCTGAAGCGATTGAATTCTTCTGCTTTTTCCGCATAGCAATTAGAATCCGCTCAGCAACTCTCTTGCTCTTTTTCTTCTGGACTAAAGATTTCTCCATAAGTCTGTTCTTTGACGGAGATGACGAGCGGTTGATAGAATTGTCATCCCGTTCAGGTTTGTCATCTGAGTCACTGCTTTCAAGTGTATTTTTGGCATTTGATGAAGCACTCTCACTTTGGTTAGACTTTGTACATCGCCTTGTAGATGGCCCAGTAGATTTTTTTCTCACACACACAGAAGCTGATGATCCTTTACATGAGGGATCCGATTTTTCATCTGTACCACTCTTAACTTTTGAGCTTGGTACATGACCATGCTCGGACTTCAATGCCTGGGGCATGTCTTCAAGTTAATTATTTGAATGAAGACCAAACTAAACAAATAGGCTGGGCATATTTATTTCATACCACTCTATAACAGTCCATGCTACATGGGGCATTTGCCTGATCAGGAGGACACCATGGCAGTGGTTTCTCAATCTGACAAAAAGTAAAAGTGAGTAAAGGATTTCACACATTTTTTTGAATTAAATGAATATCAAAGCCCTTACAGGAAAGATAAGATCCTGAGAACATCCATGCAGCCTGCAATCAAAGACCTGAAAATGAAATGCATGAAAAACATGAGGCCAGATTTTAAAAAGCCGAAATTAAAAGCTTGTGAATCGCATAAATGGGTGATTACATAACATCGCCGACAGAACAAGTTGTCAAATGAATCCAAAGCTCCATCCAAATCCTTGTCAAGGTAGGGATTAGCATTTGCTGAACTTTCATCACTGACAACTGTCTTCGACTCAGTCAAAGTCTGAGGCTCCTTGCTGAGGAACTCGTATCTTGCCTGCATAAGATGTTGGACTGTTTTTTATAACTCTGTCAACCAGCAGAACAAAAATGGGAAACGGCTGTACCAAAGCCACATATGACAAGCTGCATGCAATAGAGTACAGATAAGAAAGCCAAGTGCCAGAGCACAGCACAATATGTCAATTAAGAGCCACAACATCATTACCCAGTATCCGGAAGCCGCACCTGGATATCACAAGGTTTCTTAGAAAGGCATTGACTCAGTAGATCCAATGCAGCATCAGATATGCCAACCCCATCAATGGTTCTTCTGCCAATTGGAAAACATCAAAAGAAGAACGGTTAAGATTAAACCACAAGATGGGGAGTATAAATAACAGACTAGGTTGCACCAATACGGTCCGACACGGCTGCGACGGGACACGACGATACGTCATTTTTTAAAAATTAAGGATATGGGTATGGCGGGAGAATCTATATAATTATGTTAAATAGTAGCACATAGTAAATAACAAGTTTAGAGTAAAATAGCAATAACAAGTGTTTTGTATCGTTAGCATCAAAAATAAAAGGTTGGGATCATGATTCATGAATCAATTACACCCCAACGGTTTCAATTTCATCGTTCCCCACACCATAATCAGTGAATAATGCCACTTTTAACTATGGTTCATCCAATGATAAGCTTGCCACTTTCAAGTTTCCAACTCCTTTAAGTTCATCCCAATGGTCTCCACCGATATCCCACATCTTACTATGTCGTTAGACATAGTCTTAACTTTTCCTTGACAAAAAACGGAAATAAATACCAAATCCTCCGCCCTTTGGACAGTCAACATGTTTCTCCTCAACAGTGGATAAAAGATAAGTACTCCAGTTTCCATGGGAAAGTGATTGATTTAGGGGATGAGTATTAAGGAAGGCAGCTTTTCAGTTTCCATGTAAATTTCTTTTTCTTTTTTTTACGGCTTTCATTAATTAAATCGCTTCCCGTATCCAAGCCGTGTCGGAGCCGTATCAGTGTAGAAAATTCGAATTTTATATTTACCTCACCCCAAATACGTCTCCGATACATATTGGAGCCGTATCCCCGGCCTATCCATATCGTATCGGGTACGTGTACGACCTCTTAAATGGAGTATCAGTGCTTCAGAGATAACAGATTATATACCTTTCGAGAAGGATTTTACTAGTGAATAAGGCACACAAGCTTGCATAAGATGTGTAGTACAATACAGGTAGTGTTGGTGGACATAATAAGTGAAGACCTAATAAACTTGCTTCAACCTTGAGTCTCATCATTACCGACTTGTAGACATTCTGTCCAAGTCATAGCACTGGAGCAGGTTTATTCTATTTCAATGCAACATGATATCATGCAGATATTTATTGTTGCAGAAAGAAGGCACCCAAGAAGAGAGTACATAGACACGAGAAAATTTAGCTAGAAAGAACCAACTTGAGTATATAATCTTCTGATTCTGCAAATTCCTTTTTGATGTCCTCTTCATCTATTACTTCCTCCTCACTATCACTGCATATTAGAGCTTCGCCGCCACTTTGATCATAGTAAATTCTCCTTCTCCCAACTACTGACTGGTCATCTGCCATTCTCTGGTTCCTGCTTCAAAAAAAAACCATCAGTGTGTATAACGGGGCCACAAAAGGTGCATCACAACACTCATGGTATAAACCTTGACAAACCTTTCCAGGAACATCCACGTGGTATAAGGAGGCAATCTCTTCACTTCAGGAAGCTTAATGGGCCGTACTGAGCTCTTCACAGGGATGTTTGAACCAATTAGGACTGCTGAAGAAGAAATTCCATCTTCCTGCGATGAACTACTGCTTTTATCCCCACTACTTGCATAAATACCAACTTGCATAGAGATAGCATCATTTTGACTCTTCATCAACAAGTCGACTCCGCCTTTACAGTTGTCGTCAACAGCACTTTTTCTCTCCTTTGACAGAGTAACTCTAAGTAGCTTCTGCTTGTTGTCTTCCATCTTGTTCTGGAAATCCAATCAGAACAGATAAACATAGTGCAAAAGCCGAGCTTTTGAACCAAGAGGAAAAACTTTAATGTCAGATGAGGCAAGTAATTACTGCAGTTGCTGAAAGAGTGAACCTTAACGTAGGCACATCGGTTAGCTTCAACTTGCTGCTTCAAACAATCGATTACCGCTATGATCTCTTTTGGAGTTCGATTAGTTTCCATTGCCTTCATAGTCTGACAACTCTGCATAAGAATGAAAGAAATGTCAATGACAATCAGCAAAATTGGGTCTTTAATCATCTGCCTCTTTTCTGACTCAACAACCATTGGTCATGCCACCACAATTGATAAGCTCGGAAAGTTCTTATACAAGTGCAAATCTTCCTATTCTTACTACGTACACACTTAAACTACTACTTCACGCATTAGAGGTAGAGCCATACAAGCATGAATTGTGCACAAGCAATATCACCACAACAGAAACGACACCATGTCAGATTCAAACGGAAAACAACATAAAATGATAGTATCTCATAAGTTCGTGCACCATTCAAAGGAACATCCTGCACTAACAATTCCCTTCTTACTACAAAGTACAAACAGTCCACAACCTATCCTAATGCATTTAAAGCATAAATTCGACATCTTAAACCTGTATCATTAACTCCTAGTCGGTAAAAACACATACTATTCTAATGTATATCTGTATTATATGAATATTAAACACAAACGCCCGTTAAAACCTTATAAATTTCTCGTATTATTCAAGCATCAAATTCATTTCTCCCATTTTTCTCTTAGTTATACTTTCTTCAATCACGATACCATCTCACCCCTCAATCGCCTCTCCAAACCACCACCCAAGTACTCCCATCACAGTCGGGATCTGCTAACGACAAGTTGTAAACAGTCTTATCCCTGCTGGGAACAATATAAAGACTGTTTCCCCAACACATTTCCCTAATTCATCTCAGAGCTTCAAATCTCAAACAATAAGTAAAAGCTCCAAAATATACAAACATAGAAACAGCTAGAAATTAAACTTAGTAGTTTAATCTATCACATTCCGCAAAATGTAAGAAGAGTACCGATAGATCCTTGGATGGCTCCGACTTGCACGCCGCCGACGCAGAACCAGAGGTGGTAGAGCCCTTGCCGGATGACGACATGTCGGCGACGAAATCGATCCTTCGACGGGCAGATTGGCGGTGGCGGCGATGAAGGAGGACATGCAGGCGGCGAAAATGGCGGCGCCGAAACCCTAATTGGGAGCCGGCGAGGGGATGCTTTGCTGGAAAAGGTTGGGGTTGGTGAAAGTACAAAATGGTGAAATTGAAAAGGAAAAGGGGAAAGTTTTGCGGTGGAGAAGTGTGTGTGACCGTGGGCGAAGAGTTCTAAGCTGTTGGGACTCGAGAGAGTTTTGGACAACGGTTTATGGCTTATGTTGTTTGGTTATAGTTTTTGTTGATCGTGATTTCTGGACGACAAGTCATGCGATGCCAAGTACACTGTTGAAGTACACTAATGCCAAGGTGAAGTTATGGGTGTCCAATGCCAAGGTGAAGTTATGGGTTTCATTTTTTATTTTTTTATTTTATTTTTTTTATAAATCATGTTTTCTCCTTCCATTCGAAAATATTTGTACAATACGTATTTCGATATTGAGTTTGTAATGATCAAATATTATTTTTCAATAAAATTATGAAATATTAATGATAGATTTAGTTATGAATTTTTATTTTGTGTGAATTTAAAATTTTTCTGATATTAAAACTTTTCGAAATACGTATCGTTGCAATAATTATGAAACGAAGATAATAATTTATACCTAATTTGTGAACATTAATTGGATTTGATCACTATTATTTTTGTGAAGACAATAAAAATCGAGAGTTAAACTATTGATCTGATTTAAAATATTTTGTTCAAATATATATATATATAATCTAAATTCAAACTTATATAATATTTATTTTATTTCAAAAAAAATATTACTATTTGACTCAATTAAAAATAAATTTGATAATATATGATTCATTTTATAAAGTTAAATAATTAAATTCAAAATTACCGTCGAAATTACATCCTTTCACATTTTTAGTATATATTATAATATAGATTTTTCTTTGTCTTTATTTGCTTGCAATCTTCCATTTTATTTTATTTTTGGTAAAACTCATTGCAGACATTCGTCATAATCTTTTATTCTGACAATCTACAAGGTAAGATTCTAACATTGTCCTAATCTTTCTTGGATTGAGCACACTCACATCCACAAATTTACCAAGAAATAATTTTAAACGATATAAATTAAATACGAATAACGAAGATCTTTCGAATCACAGGCCATATTAACCCGGTTTTCGGTTTTCGGCCCAACATCATATATTCCCTTCCCAAACCCCATTAAACCCGACCCGATCGTCTCCTCGCTGACTCGCTCGCTCTTCATCATCCCCGTCGCCTGCTCGTCCGCCGCAAGGCTGTAATCGCAAGATACGAAGATCAGCATCATCGTTGTTGGAGTCGAATCAATGGTGCAATCAAAGCAAGGGCAAAAACCTAAGCAAAGGAAAACGCATCCTGATTATCAAAATCTTCATCAGGTGTTGTATTGTATTGTTGCTGCGAAGTTGTTGTTGTTGTTGCCCTATTTTCTGATGCCGATTAGATAGGTTAGAAATTGTTGGCTGTCGATGTTGCTGGCATGCTTCTGTTTGTGGACTTCGAGTTGGTGGTGCGTTGTGTGAAATTTAATGATTACTGTATGTTGTCCTGGTTGTGCAGCATCGGGGTTTCTGGTGATCATTTTTTTTAGGTTTCATGTCATAAATTTTCTTTGTATGGGTTTCTGGTTCTGGTCAAAGAGGAGTTGACTCAGTGGTAAGTCGTTTCCTTGCTAACCGCTCGAGGGCATCAAGAAACAACCATGTAAAAATAACAGGAGTAAAACTGTGTACACCACCTTGCCATATACAGATGTCCTCCTCATACCCTGCACTTGGTGGGATTATTGTGGTATGTTCCTTTCCTTTCCAGACCCTGTTTATGACAGGAAATACTCGGTTGTCGTGGGGTTTCTAGTTCTGGTTTTTGCTATTTTGAACAACAATATCAGCAGGTGACCACCAAGATAAAACTAGATTGCTAGTTGGGCATGTCGAAGGAGAGCAATCACGTTGTGTGGATTAGGAAAGAACACTGATGTTGTTGCTAAGTGGACTCTGTTGTTTTGACTTTTTGACAGGTTTTATTTTTTTACTGTGGTTTTGTGGTGCTTTAGTGTTGTAGTGCAAAGTTGAATGAGGTTACAAGATCGATTGGAATTTGTTTTGTTAGGCTAAAAAGTATGGAAAACATACGGACATATCGGAGATCCGTGCTCAGCTTGACCTGCTGGGATTAAAAGTCATTCAAGTGACAGCTGATGGTAACTGTTTCTTATAGCAACTTTGATGGTGAGATGTAACAATGGTTACATATGGCTGGTGCCTATTTGATTATTCTTGTTTGTTTTTAGGGCATTGGCTGATCAATTAGAAGGCAATGAGGAGGAGCACAAAAAGTATCGGAGCATGGTGGTTCAGTATATTGTGGTATGTAGTCAATTCTGCTATATGAATGTCTCTATAAAAGACTGCTATGCTCATCTCCATGATCTTTCTCGCCTTTTCTTATTTACTTCCTACATGTCAATGTGCGCACTACGTAACATAGTGTGTGACCATGAGTTGGCAACTTTGCCATCTCTCAAGGGGTTAAAGACCCTTTAGCTAATTGGTTAAATGAATCAATTCTAACCATTAGTTCAAAAAAGTCATTAAATCTTCCTCGTTCAATTTTTACTAGTTAAAAGACAAAAAAAGGGTGTTGGTCCTTAGTCCCTTTTTACTCATATATATATCGGAAAAAATGAGGTAAAGTGTTTTTAACCAAGATAGCTAAAGATGTTCATAAAAACATGATAATTGAGATCGTTTACTATCAACTATGTCCATGGATATTATCATCCACTTGTTTACATTGTGTTTGCAAATTTTGAGAGCCATTAGTGACTCATTCGTTCGAAAATGATAGCTTGTTTATGGATTAATTTTAATCGTTCATTCTAATGGTTTCTATTTTTAAGGATTGAAGTGTTAGAATGATTTCAACTTTTGTTATCATGTTTCATTAGAGTAGAT
Organism: Drosera spatulata; assembly: GCA_035668315.1. Classification (NCBI taxonomy): domain Eukaryota; kingdom Viridiplantae; phylum Streptophyta; class Magnoliopsida; order Caryophyllales; family Droseraceae; genus Drosera; species Drosera spatulata. The sequence goes on along the minus strand of JAOVYX010016309.1, from coordinate 46,123 downwards.
CATCATATTTTGAGGATCGGATTATTGAGAAACAATGTCCATCATCGCGTTTCATGAGTGCATTTAACCAAGATAACTAAATCTACTCGTAAAAATGCTATAAACGGCATCAATTTTGAAGAAATTCGTCGTTACATGTGATCATCTACTCATATGAAACATGATTATCAAAGTTAGAATCATTCCAACTCTCCAATCATTGAAAACAAAAGTCCTAAAATTGAACGGTGTAAAATAATCCATAAATATGCAATCTCATTCCCGTACATACGTGTCATCAATGAATTTCAAATTTCATAAGCACAATGTATACGAGTGAGTGACAATATCCATGAGCAAAATTGACGATGATCAATGTCGTTTATAGTATTTTCATTAGTGTTTTTAGTTATCTTGGATTCATATTCCTCTGCATTTGGATTCGAATAATTTTTTTTTTATCATATTTCTACGTTTGGTAACGATATATTCAACCTATCACAATTTTTATAGCTTAAAATCAAATGATTTGGAAGAAGTTAAGAATAAGACCAACAGTGGAGGATGAGATCAGTACAGAGGTGCAATATCCGAAAGGAGTCAAGCCCTTGAACCCCTATGTATATATAAAAGAGGTTAAAGTGCTTTTAGCCAAGGGCACTCATGAAAAAGTTACAAACAAGTTTGATTACCGTCAAGTTAGAAATTGATATTATCACTTGTGTACATTGTGCTTATGAAATTTGAGGTCATTGGTGACATGTACGTTCGAAATGATACTGTATAGTTATGGATTATTCTAAACCGTTTAATTGTAGATTTTTTTATTTCAAGGATTGAAATGTTGGAATGATTTCAACTTTGATAATCATGTTTCATATGAGTAGATAATCTCATGTAACGACGGTTTTCTTGGAAATGGATGACGTTTATAACATTTTTATGATTATCTTTAACTATTTTGGTTAAAGATATATATATAAGCTAAAGCTGTATCTGTTGCTGCAGCCTTGTTTTTTGCTATTTAAGATATGTGCCAGTAAGCTAAAGATGTATCTGACATGGCTTTACTGCTAACAGAAAAATCGTGAAATGATTGAGCCTTTTATTGAAGATGGAGTCCCATTTGAGGAATACTGCCTGTCCATGGAAGAAGATGGCACATGGGCTGGACATATGGAATTGCAAGCAGCTCCTCTAGTTACTCATGCTAACATATGCATTCATCGCGTAATATTTTTCTCTACTTTGGTTTTGCCATTTCTTCTCTTTGCCTTTAGACATAAGACTTGTGCATGAGCATGATGAAGATGGCACACTTCGTATTGGGCTACTCTTTTTGATAAACAATTTCATCCATCCCAATTCTTGTGCAAAATTTTTATCGTGTACATTACCTAACATAAGAAACTACTTGTCCATGCAGAGTATGTCACCTCATTGGTATGTGCGGAATTTTGATGACCGAGATGCTCGCATGATCCATCTGTAAGTACCTCCTTTCTTGTATTGGAAAGTTATGTTTATGTCCAGTCTAGTGGCTATTAGTGGCCATAAGCTACCTCAAATGGGAAATACTATTAGCTCTTATGGATTCATGGTAAATGGCATTGCATGATACATCTTGTCTTTTGACTTTTGAGCTATGCAACCTTGAACTGAGTGCTACGTTTTGGTGAGAGGTCGCACTTATAAGCGATTCATTCGAATCATTTGTCTGCTGAATTTTGTGACAAAAGTATCAACCTATGAATTTGAAGGTCCTACCATAATGGCGAGCATTATAACAGTGTAAGGTCGAAGGAAGATCCTGTTGATGGACCAGCTAGGCCACTTTTTATAAAGGTCAGTTGTGCCGCTCAAGTTCTTGTTGGTTTTTGGTGTTTTCTGCTCCGTCTGTTCGATTGATAGTTTACTGCAAGCAGAACTCAATTGTAACTACTTCTTTAGGCTGATGCCAATCTTACTGCAGCTTCAAATCAAGCAAAAGCGGGAGCTCCCCAATCAAAAGGAAACCCTATGATTCAGACCGGGTCTATCAAAATGGTCATTGCTAGCAGTGGCTGCCAAGATGTCTACAAAATTGAACAGGTATCAATCTGCATGCTCAAAACTTTTTTTCCCGATGTTTTAACTGCCTTTTTAATTTGTTCTGCTTGATTCTGGATGAGCGAAAAATTGTAAAACTGGGTGAATGCCTGATGTAGACCATATATCGGGTCGCCCTTTAAGTATACTCATCGAAGGGACCAACTGATCTAATTATTCACGCTTATAGTAGAATGGAAAATATAGATACCACAAGGCCTATATGATTTATATTTTATAGTGTTGATCAACCAAAGTTGAGGAATTCACTTTTGAAGCAAATAGAGAGATGCTATGTGCTTGATGGGCACTCAAATGAGTTTTTGAGGTTTGCAATTTTGCTGGCTTTTTCTCACAGGTTTTGCTACAAGTTGGTGGCGATGTTGATGTTGCAATAGAGTTTTTGATAGCAGAGCAAATTTCGCTTGGAAACGATGACGTGCTTTTTCAGACAGATAGTCATGGTAATGACCGGTTAGTATCTTTTTGTTATCATCTTTTTCAAACACATGATTTGTTTTCTCAAATAGGTAAAAGGGCATCAGCTATTTGTAGGACCTGATTATACTATGAACTTGATTTTTTTAAGGTTTCTTAGTAGATTTTAAACATAAGATATGCCCCCTATAACTGTAATTGCTATCATATACTCCTGCAGGCAATGTGAGGAACCTGAAAGCTCTCCCCGGCACGATGCACATGAACACAGTTTTGACATTTTAGAGGAATTGACGACAAGTGTCAGACAAGCTGGTCATGATAGCAAATCTTTCAAAGACGAGAAGGTAATTTTCCCTCTCCACAGTCGAATTTAAAGTGTCACGCCTCAAACGAGTTTCTTACTGTCATTCCATTTGACATCTTCTTATGTCGTATTGCTGCAGAAAGTTTCTCGAAACAAGATGTGTCCGTGTGGATCCAAGAAGAAATACGAAGCATGCTGTGGGGCAGTTGCCGAAAGAGCTTCATCCAAATCCATGAAATATGTTTCTTATATTCTCCATTCGGCATTACTGGTTCTGTCGTTCCTGTACCAGTAGTATGTGATCAACTAATCTTGCTGCTCTATCATCTGACAGATCAGTGGAGTCGGTCACGACTAAGAGGAGAAAAAAGCAAGGCAAGACGGATGTTTCCCGAACAATCACGGCTTCTCATCGATCGAGATGTTGTCCGCTGACTTGGGTGCGTTATGCATCTGATAATTCTTTACAAGGTACCATCCGATTCGTTGATCTTCTCTTCGCTCTCGTATGAAACTCTGTCCATTTGCATTGAACTCTTGTCATTTGTTAGTGAATGCAACCAATAGACAGACAATTTCACTTCGATAGCTAAAACTTGTTTTGATGTCGGCCCACTGCCGGCTTGAGTCCACTTAGCTAAGCCTTGCCCATTAGGAGAGCCCAGTTTGAGATGGGTTTATTGCATGCCAAATGAGCTTGCAAGGTTTAGTTTAGGCATTCGAGCTATTTGAATGATCCTCTCTATGTCATGCATTGAAGCCTCATGCAAGGGGAACAAATTTGTCACCTTGACTTCCTAGCTTTGGTTAATTTTAGGGCTGGGGAGTGAGAATAACAGTCTATTTGGCAAAACTATAAGCAATTTCGAAATCGACTTAAAATAAATCCAAAGACTTCTGATTTCTCAATTAGTCATTTTTATTTATAGGAAAAGCACTTCTGAAGATCTACCTAACATTTCAACTGACTTTTAAACGGCTAGAAGTCGGTTTTTAGTTTTATCAAACAGGGCCTGAAAGCTTCGTCTGATCAATGTGAAAGTGAAAAGTGGTAATATGAATGGAACGATGAAAGTACAAATATTGCTAGATCTTCTAAAATCTCTGGAGTCTCCAACTACGGGTCGGGGAGCTTTGATATCACTACAAATGCCCCTGGCCCATAGATACCCCATAATTAAACATTATTGTGACAAGTCTTAATTTTCCCAATTTTCGAAGAAACAAACAAGAATCCATTATCGTACAACACGATACAAACACTAAATGGAAATAGAAATTGACAAACCACCTAACTTTGAAAATTGATTGAATACTACTGGCATTTATATTATTATCCTAATAAATCTAAATCCTATAAAAATAGACTATAAATCACTATCATTAGACTAATCCCCACCTCATAAAGGAAAAACGAGTGGATGGGGTGAATTTGAAACGTCGTGGCCACTCACGAAACCTTAAAACGAAAAAGTTTCATCAGAATCTTTTTATTTGGAGTATTCTTTAGACTCCCACTTGCATTATTCTTAGTGCTTTGATTTACTTTTAGTTGTATAATCAATGTCATTTTTATTTTATTTTTGTCAACTGTTCCATAAGTCTATACTTGATATTGATCTCTCAATAGGCCTGATTAAAGTTGCAACCAGCTTTTCTATCACTCTCCCACTAGTCTTCGAGTTATCCATGTTCCTTCGTTTGCAACTTGTTTAAAACCTCAAAAAAAAAAAAAAATCAGTTTTTGAAACTTTCCACTACGAGATTTAGGCGTTCCACAAAGTAGCCATGGTAGTATAGGATATTGGATTGAGATATGATCTTACCTCATACATGTTAGAAATCACAATCTAGGTGACATCCGTTTACTTCCATGGTGGTTTGAAAAGTATATCCGAAAATATTCTTGATAGTGTCGAACAATGTTTGCATCGAGAAGTATTAGGAGCACCTCACACACGCCTACATTATTATGTTACTTGATTAGTTGAGCTAAATCAACTCAATTGATAAGATTTTTACTTTAACCATTCCATAGATCAAACATCACACTTTTGTGAGGGTGTTCACACCCTCAGCGGTTTATTATTAATTCCCGGTTTGCATCATAAGGGCACTCGGGCTTTTTACGACTGTAGTAACAAAGATTATTAGATGTCCAAAAACGAGAATAGTGGTCAGGGAAGGGAGTAACATAGAACTCCTGTACATTTAAGACATCAAAATCAGGAAGAAGCAATAATGTGCAATCGGCAGACCGCGTACATGGGGTACATTGTCATGATAATGATAACATGCAATGGACATATACTCAAAACATATGGCTATCTCAGTGTATGATGTTTTGGGTACGTTCTGTTGTTGCTGTTGGGCTCTGCAAATTTTCATTCAATTTTGTACATCGACCTATCGCTCTCCACACAAGTACATACCCCCTCCTAAAACATATGAGCCACCGTTAATCCAAAGTACTTTACATTATTACTGTCGTTTTGTCCAAAGTATTTCCATGATTCCATGAATCTGTTTCTGTCCAATTCGTTGCGATTATGTTTGGACAATAGAGTGCTTACTGTTGTTTGAGTTTCCAATCAGATATAGCGTTTATCATAGTATGATGAATTTGTCTTTGCATGATCGCAGGCCTGTAATCACTACTGGGATCGGAGATTCTCGGTCATGCAACTATTTTTTCTCACATCACGCCTTCCTCGATGCAGCATCCGGGTCCGGTATGACAATCGGAGCTCTATGCTCTCTTGGTCAGGTGACTCTGATACCATTTGTTCTGTCTTGGAGGTGCATCCGTTGAACAGGATGTTATCATTGAGCAAATGCTAATAATAAATGTATAATGTTATACTAGTGGTATTTCGTAGCTTCAAATGATAGTTTTTCCGAATCAAAATATTGGCAGAATGGACAGAGCAAAAGGGGCTGAGAAAGAGGACCCATTAAAAACGAATGGTCACTTTCAATTTTAGTTGTCCATCTTTGTCCCGTTTTTTGTTTATAAATTTTTGTGTGAAGGAGTAATTGTTACAAGGTAGTCATATGTTTTGGTATCGAATGAGATGCGCTCTTCAGCTTTTCAATGTGGCCATGTGTGTAGTGTTATTTCTCAGCTTGCTTCTGTGCATGCATCCGACAACGTAAATATGTTCGTCAACCAAATGAGTCGACTTGTTCGTGGTTTGAAACCCATCATGTCCGTCAAAGACGGATCATCCAACCATTATTTCAGAACGGTCAATGCAGTGTTTGAGTACAGATATGGGAAGAATTTAGCTATGCCTTTGGGGGCAAAGGTACTATTCTGATACTTCACTATCACACAACTTGACATATGGGTATATCACTGTCCTAAATTTCATATATGTTTTTCTCTCTGAAGTCCAAAATAAAAAATGTGAAAGCGTAGTTTCATCTTTTGCAATAACTGCAGTTGCAGAAGCTACGAGGTTCTTTCTTTCTCCAAAGCAAAGACTGTTTAGGTTTTTTTTTTTTTTTTTTCACCACACCACATGATTGCTTCGATTTGGCAATTAATCAAAAAAACAAAAAACAAATTCATCTTTTGCATAAAAAAAGCTTTCGTGCATATGCATACTCAGTGGTCCATTCAAGACGACAATGGATTGAAATAATTATTCCTGGACAACATATGAAACTATGGTTATGATTGTGCTTTTTATCTTGTACCCTGACCATATGTGCCCATTAATGGGTAGAATTGTCATTTCGCATTAATGTTACTTGACTCAACCCAGAATAAGTTCTTGAAATATCATAGTGCGCGTAGGCACATCAACAGTTAGATATGGAGTCCGGAACATTGTGGATAGATTTGGAAGAAAGTCGTTCCAAATGAACAGAGTTTCGGGCTACAATGCGTTCATGGTGTATCTTTTGCTTGTCAACTTTCGTGCGATGCAAGTGTTGAAAATGCACAATTCTAATAAGGGATGGAGTTACATATAGTCAAGTGTAGACAGTCGTCTATACTAGAGTTTGTGGAAGAAGTTACTTGATTTGTCAACGTTTTCTATAATGTACTTGTCGTCCTCATTTGTAAAACCTTCTGGCACCGCCCCTGATTCTAACATGACTTGTATATGGGGTGAAACACAATTTTGTCTAAGTTGATTCACCAAGGGAATAATGTTGTAAGGTTTGTCACTTTTGGTTCCTCGTGTGCATGATAATTAATATTATCTTCGTTTTGGGTTGCTCATTGTTTGGTTTGCATTTGAAATAACATGAGGTGAATTCATGGTTTGCCCTTACCTTCAAATTTTTGTGCTTTAGCCTTGTTTGACTCTCTGAGTTTGAGCATTTTCTTTTGACCAAGGCTCATAATGAGAGGTGGAATATCACAAGGATTCCTGGTAGGAATAAGAGATATTCCAATGCTACAAAATTAAACAGTACAGATGATTAAGAATTTTAATCGCTAAATAACGAAAATTAGTCGTAAAAACCAAATAGCGACTAAAAAATATCCTCGCGAAATCCTTTCTCGTTAACTGAGATTGACGACCAATGTTAATATTTATTCGCTAAATTTGACGACTAAATTCCGTTAATAGTCGTAAAATGTTTAACGACTAACAAAGCTTTGTTAATCGCTAAACTTGACGACTAACAAAGCATTTAGTCGCTAAATTTGACGACTAACAAAGCATTTAGTCGTTAAATTTAGCGACTATTATGATATGTTAGTCGTCATTTTAGCTTAACCTAATGATTCAATTTTTGCGATCATTCATATTTTTAGTCGCCATTTTTGCGACCAAACAGGTAAATTGGTCGCCAATTTCGCGACTAATTAGATAAATTGGTCTTCAAATTTAACAACTAAAAAAAATTTAGTTGCCATTTCTATATCTCAAATCGCCTAATGCACTATTTTCTTACGTTCTAACCCTGCTTTTGCACACATCCGACCTACGAGAGGAGAGGTATTAAATCTTACACAGTTTCATTGTCGAGTCCAATTTCTAAACATTACAAACAGTTATAATGTATCAAATCCAAATCATAATGTGCGGCGTGTTTTAAGTACATAAAACATTCAACAACTGTGTAATACAAACTTCTCGTAAATATCATATCAATGTCATCGGCTAGTGTTGTGAAGGAGGCTGCGTCTCTGACCCGATAAACGGATTGCAGCTCATACTTGGAGTTAGGTTGACTATCATTTCCCGTATCATTCGTTTCAACTCTTCCATCATCTCATGTTTCCTTCAAGTTTTGTTTCCATTTGTTTTTTTGTCTCCTCTAACTCCTTCGCATGTGCAGCTCGATCAGCTTCAGCCTTTCTGTTCGCTTCCTCCAATAACCGTGCCTATATCTCTATTTGCTCCTTCAAATCTGTAACAGCTCTGAACTGTGTACTGGATGCGGAGCTGCTTTTTTCTCTGATTGATTTCTCATAAAACAAGTGGGTTGCACATTCCAGTCCCAATACAGTCCCGCTAGGCAAGAAACCGTCAATTGCTTCGAGGAACAACTCTGTCTCCGAGGGTGGACTACGCTCACTCTCCTGTGATCCCTCACCATTCTCTTGCAATGTGGGAACACGTCCTAATTCTTCCGTCTAAATGCAAAAGGTAAATGAACTTGAACATATCAGCAGTTTATAGTAAAGAAAAACATGTGACAGACTAAGATGTAGAACCTAGGTAGTGTTGATAACAGAAGCATTCGGTGAAAATAGTAATAGGGACGGTAAGAACTAATCATTTTTTCCACAAACTCGGCAGTGGACATGGAACCTTGGTAGTGGGTTCCGACTCCGACGCCTACCTTTCTCCTGTTTGTTTTACCGACTCGTATCAGTAAAACTTATTTTCTTACATATACAATCTACCACATCAGTAGCAGCTGACCATATGATTGATGTTAGAAGAGGAATACTTACCCTGAAATGCTTCTAAATCATATGTCGATCATGTGCGGGGAGACGCGTCCAACATGTATATGGACCATTGTAATAGCTTCTTATTACATCTTCCACCGCGGATGCTACCTTATAGTTAATGAACCTGAACATAAAACAGAGGATTACCACAACTAAAAAAATAATTGAACAAACAAACTAAAAAGAATCACATGTATCCAGTGCATTACCACCATCCATTGGGATCAAGTTCATATTGTGCAAGTGGATTCCCATTTCATCGGTAATGATTGATGAAGATGCGGAAGACTCCAGGGGTTGGTCTGACAACGGACTGGAACTAAGAGGGTTCAACAGTATTTGAGGGTTCACCACATTCGTTGTACCAGCAGGCAAGGACAAAAGCTGGTGGCTCTTAAAGTTGTCTTCGTGATGCGGACTCCAATTGGCTTTGCGCACGTCTTCGCAAAACTCTAAGTTTATCTTGTCTTGACATCTAAAAAAATAACAATAAAACAGAACTCATCAGAGACAACAAAAAAGGATTCTCAGAAGCAGTTACTACAAAAATATGACAAAATCAAGCTGCTTTTCAATAGAGTGTCACATATTGATGTGTGTACATCAAGTATACTACCAGTTCACATCAAAGCTGCATGACTACATAGAAAAATATACATTTCTACTACTCAAGTAAGCGTACATCAAGTATACTACCAGTTCACATCCAAGATGCTTTTCAACAGAAAAGTATACTACATAGAAAAGTGTACATTTCTGTTTTGCTACATAACTGCATATCCGTTTGTGCATACATTTCAATTTTGCTTCGTGTTTGCAAACTATTCTACAACATCTCGAATTCTGATGTTTGTAAAGTTTGGACTTTGTATGACAGAAAGAAATTAATGGTAAGCGGATCAGCTTTTGAATGTTCAATTTTGTTTAAAAGCTGGAGTTGAATGTTCAGTTTTTGAAACATTACAAGCTGGAGTTGAATGTTTAAAAACTGGTTCTAACCTCAGGTAGTCTGGCTGCTGATATACCTGATGTAATCTCTATCAATATTCTTCACAATACTATCAAGCAAATAATATCACATTAGGTGGCTCACACGTAAATGAAGGGTACCGATTGTCTAAATGCTTCCAATCTGGAGAGTCAGAAGGATGTGCCATAACTCCGTCTACACGTTTGTTCACAGAATCCCAAGTCATCGCCTGTATATTCTTTTTGGAAGCATACAACCTCTGCAAACGAGGTACTAGTGAAAAATAGGTCAACTGCTTCAGAGAGATGCGTCTCTTCTCGCTACGGCTAACCTTGAACCGAACATCACCACAAACTACGCATTCTTCTAGGTATGCGGACTCCTTTCAGTACAACATACATCCTCGGGAGCAGACATCAATTTTTTTATGTGGCATTTCCAATCACTGCAAAACAGAAACTTTGAACCATGCTTCACGCACTATATTCGAATCACACAATAAGGATTTTCCCGGCCATCAAACAAACAACCACATAAGTACAGGTTTACTCAGAGGTAAAAAAAAGAGACAAAATTGTAGCTCAGAGACAGAGGTAAGCTTTACTCACCGATTGAACGATGTTTGAGGAGAAGATGCGGGGATAGGGCGGCGGGGCTGTCGGAGTGATGGTGGTGTCGGGGCAGAGAAGAAGTGTGGTGTCGGGGCAGAGATTGAAAATTGAGGAGGAAACTGTGTTGTCGGATTGAGGAGGAGGAAGCTGACCAATTTGTAACCTAATCAATTTGGCGACTAACTCGAAAAATAGTCGTCAATTAGACGACTAAATAGAACAATAGTCGTCAAATTGACGACTAACTCGAAAAATAATCGTCAATTTTACGACTAAATAGAACATTAGTCGCCAAATTGACGACTAACTTGAAAAATAGTCGTCAATTTGACGACTAAATAGAACAATAGTCGTCAAATTAGCGACTAACTTGAAAAATAATCGTCATTTGATGACTAACTTATATAATAGTTGTCATTTTCCATCATTTTTTTTTTAAATGGGGTGATTGATATTGACGACTAAAATGCAAATTTTAGTCGCAAAAAGGACGACTAACAGTTTTACGTTGGTCGTCCGTGACCCTGTTTTTTTTAATGCAAGTTGAGCAAATGCTAATCATGTCATGTGTGAGCATCATTGAGCTAGCATGGTATGTTACAAAAATCATATTAAACCTTAGTGATACCCAAGAGTCAACTACTATTGGCGTTACTCTCACTTTTCTGTACTCCATGTTGATCATCAAAGTAGTCGATCATTAGTTTTCTATTGGCATTTGTTGTTTCCATGGTCGTAAATTACCCGAACACACAGAATAATAATCTAGTTAATAATAGAACTCAAACTGTGTCATTGATGGTGTTCGACTCAACCTTCTTCTTGAAGGTCTTGGGTTCGAATCCCACTAGCCTCAAAATCCATGTTGGTCACGCCCGTTGACTTCGGTCAAAACTTTATCCGATGCTGGTGGGGGGCGCCTTATCAGTGTTCGGGAGATTAGTCGAGGTGCGCGCGAGCTGGCCCGCCCGGACACCCTCGTCACCAAAAAAAAAAAAACTGTGTCATTGATCAGATACAGTCAAATCGCGTTTCCTGATAGATTGTGTCTCCTTTGCTTACAAGTTTCCGACAATACCTAACTCTATGAATCTTATCATGTGCTTAAAAATGTCGATGTAATTAACGTAGATCAAATCATGCTTTATGGTCCGTTACCCTTGATTAAAATGGCATCTACACTCAAAATGTTTCCTTTAATCATACTATGAAAACCCATATTCACTCCAAACAAAAGTTCACATATCCCTTCATTTCATTTCCTTTTTCCCCTTTTGGCCTCTCCTTATAGATCCCATTATATGCAAGTCTCAATCATAAAACACGAGTCATTCTCATCTTTTTCCCCACCACTTTCATTTCATTTGTCAAAATGTGGACAGCACACAAACAACATCAACATGACTCCCCACACACAACATTTTAGGACTTGTTTGTTCAATGAAAATGATTCTATCCTCAATTTAAAGCAAAACCCATTTATGGAAACATTCACCACAACATTTTCGTTTCTTGATTTTCTATAACTATATTGTTTCACATCCATCAAAATGACACAAGTTCATTCTCTGTGCGTTCCAAAACAAATGTGAATGTCTCAGATTTTTTTTCACCATTCAACATGTTTTTCTTAGAAGCTTTGTATATGTCTTAATGATGTAAAAAACTGGTTTTATTTATCCAATATTAAAATATATAATTTAAATAATTATTTTATTTATCTCATTATAGATGTAACATTTTGATTGTGTGCACATGTAGATGTGAAATTTGACTCGTATCATAAGAGGATCAAACATCTTTTTTCGAAAAATTGACGTTGATAGTTTAAATTATGTATTTCAATTCGATACTAAAATTATAGTTTTGTTATATCCTTAAGACAAAGAACGAAACTTCTCAAAATATATGTTAAATAATATAAAAAGTCAAAATATTGAATCTATATTGAAACAGAGGGAATATTAATTAATGTTTCACGATAATTTTTAAAAAACGATATTTAATCGTTCTAAGATGCGAATGAAATGTTTTATTGATAGATATACATGGTTAAAGTGTTTAATTTATAGGTGGAATTAAGAAAAGAGTATTTTCTTTTCTGTTTTTTAATTAATTATTTTATTATAGAAAACGGGTGGTTTAATGCCTTCTACTCAAATGTCCAATCACTAGACTCGATTTTGCTTCATTTGTCATGGGCATTTTGTTTCTTCCACCTGAATGGGCCATTTTTGGTACATGCTCATACCTAAATATAAATGGAGTGATGACTGATGATTGATATATATATATACATGGATCGAATCTATTCGATGTATGGATATCAGGCGTTATTTTTTAAATGAAAAGATTATAATTCTTTTTAATAAACATTTAGGTTCAATTATTGATCCTTTGCTATAAAAAGAAGAGGAGAAAGTGGAGACAGGTGAAGTTGTCTGCAAAGAGGCCACTCTGTTGGATAGATCCTTCGCAGGAAGTGTCTAAGTTAAAAAATGGAATCTTGTAACAGGATGATTCGGAATGCTAAAGAGTATATTATCTGCAGAGAATAATTTCATTATCTGGTACGAATACATCGTGATTATGAAGTGCCGTTGGGATAATTAAGGATAAACCAAAGAAACGTTGGGGTGAATTTATTAGACAAAACTAGTTTGATCCTACTCAGACTATCAAAAAATGTGACATGCAATAGGCGTACATGGCATAAGAAGATAACAGTGTACGTAACATTGGCTGAATGTCGCGTTCAGCTGACACGTGCATTTATATCTTTTGATCAATGGAGATTGTCGTTTTGAGAACCTCGTTTTCGGTGTAACGCACATGCACGTCACTTTCTCTTAGTAACATTAAATCGGTAGTACTTTGGGGGATGAGATCCAAAGTTCATATGGGTGTGTAAAATATGAACATACTATTTGGGTTGCTATGCCTCAACTGGGTGAGTACATATATGTTATGTTGACATTCAAATGGGTGCATTGCAAATTGTTTGGAGCGGTCCAAGTTCGGTGCCTTTGGAGCTAGCACACATAGCTTGTCCACATGCCCTGCACCTAATTGTTTCATTCCATTTACTCTTTTTTATTAAAATTATTATAATATTTTGACCTAATATACATATTAATGTAAAATTTGATATATATAACGATGATTAAATATAATTTTCTTATAAATTTATCATGAAGCATTAATTATTATATAAGTTATGTATCTCGACCTAATATATTTTGCAGTACGATCAGACATGATTTAATATGAAAACGAAACTTATATTTATCCATATTAAATAATAAAAAATATATAAGTGTTGCAAAAATTATGACACAAAGATAATATAAAAATAATTTTTGGTCCTATTAATTCAACACATGTTTTCGATAAATTTCGTTCTTATATTAAGGAATGTTCAATCGTTTTATAATCTTTTTTTTTTATGACGAGGGTGGGCCAGCTGGCGCGCGCCTCAACTAATTCCGAGAACATTGACAAGGTGAAGTCAACGGGCGTGGTCAATCTGATTTTTGAGGTTAGTGGGATTCGAACCCTAAATCTTCAAGAAGAAGGTTGAGTCGAACACCACTAGACCAACCTGAATTTTTGACATATGAAAGTATACTCTTTCTTCGAATTTAATTATAACACTGCATCATTATTGCATCGTTTGATATATATTTTGAAAATTTTAGTTGTTCGTTTTAACGACGTAAGAAAAATCATGTCTTTGATCTGGAGTTATAATACAAATTTAAAATATAATTATTATTTCACGATAATTTTACATAAAATGATATTTGAACGTTTCGCGAATTATTTATAACATGCACTTTTATTACGACTAGTCGAACTGTTTCCAAAAATATAAAAGTACCATACCATTTGTAGACTTTTTAAGTATTTGAAAAGGTCACTTCATTATCATCTCAACAATGATCTGTTACTATTAAACTAATTTTAAATTGTTTTAATAACAAGTAGAAAATCATTGACTCCGTGGAAGGACCTCGTCCACCAAAAATACTCATAAAATAATAGTCTGAACAAAAAACCAGGATAAGAAAGGGTACATCCTAGAATAAAAAGTACTATTCCTTGAATTTTTCTATTTGTTCTATGTAACACCCTCAAATGCCGACACTTTGGACAACGACAACATTAACACAATCAAAGTTCCATAAATCAATAAATAATTTGTACTATAATCTTAAAAGCTAACATGGTATCTTTGGATTATATTCGTCTCGATAAAATTATCGATAAAATTATAATTATTTGATCGAACAAGATAATTTATATATATATTGATTTTTTATAAAAATTAATAGGTTATTTTGAATCGTGTTGTAATTTTATTAAGACTTATTCTGATTATATTTATTCTTATTTTTTTCGTGTGAAATAAATTACGATGTGTTGACTTGACACGATTATTAAGAAATTCATTGACTTTAGATATTTTAGAACTTTTGACGACGAAAATTTATTAATTTAGAAAACATCATAGTTTATGTGAAATATCCAAATTTTCGTAATGTGTCCTAATTTATATAGATAAAAAAATATTTTTTATTTATAATCTCAGCTCAGTGACGGCCACAATGACGGCAGCCTGTCATTTTCAATGCAAAAAATTGTAGCGCACCTGTTCTTATAATGTTAAAAAATGGACTATGTGCACATGAAATATAATATAACTCAATCAATTTGGGTTGATTTAACGATGTTTGACTTGATTTTTTTTAAAGGCTTAGGTTCGATCAAAATATAAATTGATCACGTCCATTAATTTCGATTAAAATTTTATCCGATACTAATAAAAAACGTCTTATCAATACGTACGAGTTGACCTGCACATCCTCATTATCAAAAATATATATATACAACTCATTGTTTTGAGTTTTGGAGATAGGCTATCAATACTGTATTAAAAAGTGGAAAAAAGATATGCACTTGGAATATATAATATGCCGGCAGGCCAATCACACATTGTTATTGGATTCGGTAACCTTGAAAGTTACACTTCTATGATATTAGATGCATGTTACTCATCATCGTACCTAGAATTTATTGAGGTATACGTCCTAGGAATCACTTCCTTCTGTCATGAAGAAAATTACGCTCTTATAAGTGTGTTATTTAACAATTAATTGCACA
Source organism: Drosera spatulata (assembly GCA_035668315.1). Lineage (NCBI taxonomy): Eukaryota > Viridiplantae > Streptophyta > Magnoliopsida > Caryophyllales > Droseraceae > Drosera > Drosera spatulata. The sequence goes on along the minus strand of JAOVYX010016309.1, from coordinate 30,641 downwards.
CTTATGCTAATCAAGTCTCCAGGATCTCGATGGTCAGGATTTAAAGCCAGGTTGATTAGCATTACGACGACCATGAATTGAATCAATGATGAATTAAAGCAATTACATGTGATCCAAGATCTGTGTAATGATAACGACTGCAAGTTGCCGAGATATACAGAATGGCCAAAACTGGCCTTATCCCAGATCAGTGCTGAGTGCTAAATTGGAGAAGATCAGAATGAAATCTTAAAACAATATGGAAACTGACTGACAATGACAATAAGGCAGCCACTGTCTCACTCTCTGTTCTGTATTCTGTATAACCTCTGACTGCTGCTATCTTTCATGCCCAAATAAATCTCACCAAAAGCAAGCAAAGAGCAAAAGAAAATTAAGCATGCAATGAAAGAGTGAGAGATAGAGAGTGACAATTCATTTCACCGTCCATCCAGGTGTGATCTTTCCAACACATATCCCATTTTGAGCATTCTGAATCTCTCTGCTCTCTTCCTCCCCCACAAGGCATTTTTGTTGGGTGGGAATAAAGTTTATTTTTGTGGAAAATTAGGGTGGAAATAAAGTTAACCCAAAGTTACAGATATTTTGTCCTATCCAAAATCAAAATAATTATCTATCGATTTATCACGATATATATAATATTATGAACTTAATATCATAAATCAGTTTAAGTGGGCAGCAACCCTTGTTGCCAGTTAGCTACTGTTCTTTTCACATCTTTTCTTTTAAAAAATAAAAATAATTCAAAAATTTATAAAATCAATATTTTTAAAAAAATGTGAGGGAAACAACAACCAGTAAACAACAACTGTCTCCTTATACTGTTCATAAATTCAAGATCGTTCTTGTACCCAAAAAAATAAAAATAAAAATCAAGCTCATTCTCCTATACATTTCTTCGTCGTGCAATTTTTGAATCTCAAATACCAATAAAGTACCAAGTGGTGATCAACCAAGTATTGAACAAGAACTTCTTGCTAGTTTCATAGTGGAGTGGTACACTCAAAGAGGTTACATGCAAATGGAATTATAGAGACATTGTTAGCTTTCACCAAAATGAGACAAGCACTTGTCAAGACACAAATAGCAAATTTCTTTTCTTTTCTCTTTTCCCCCTCACTCACTTTCTTGTCCCTCATTTTGGACTAGATAGAGCCTTGTGTTTTACTCTTCGTTGGCTACAAACATCAATCCATATATAAAGAGAATAACAATATGTAGATACAATAATAATAGGAGAAAAATGGGATTTTATGGGATACAAGATTTTTCAAATTTATGAAGGTCTCATGAGAGAATGGAATCCATTTTTCTGGAGCCAAGTTGGTTGCTGTTGTTGAGAGTGATAAGATCTGGAAATCTGCTGGTTTGGGAATCCTGATGATGCTGCAGCAGTCGCGAACAATTGGGGAGGACCCGATAGTTGCCAATGCTGAGATTCGATCGTAGACGGGTTAGTAGTCGTCATGGTAGTAGTGACCGTCGAGAGGGAAAGGTTTTCTCCTCCGGTGATCATTCCAATCATGCCTCCGTTACTACTGCTTGGAAACTGAACCTGTTCGTCGAACAACAAACACGAACTGTTAACCGGAGTTTCCTTGGGCTAGCTAGATCGCAGCATGCTTTTTCGCCTTCAATATTTTGACAATGGACTTCGAAACACAACCACATCTTGAATACCATGTTTTCAAGTCAAAGGAGCTCGAATTTCAGATAGAAGGTCTAAGAATTCAGTATTCATCGTTTCAACGCATGCGAATAGACTTAAAATATCATAATCGGATTACCATGAGAAGAAAACCGTTACCCACATGATAATTTGGCGGATGGTAGGCTGAGGAGACGAAAACAGGCACTTGAACATCTCCCGGCCGGGGATGATACTGGCCGCTTCTTTGCATCTCACTAGCCATGCTCGCGTTAAGAGGTTGAAGATGCGTTTGGCTTAGACGTTGTATTGCCTCTGCTTCACCAAACACATCTCTCCGACCACCGTTTGCCTCGCCTCTACATGGCTCCTGTCAAAAATCAACCAAAGTTTGATGACCACAACACTTGTTTTGCACCAAGATAAAACGCAACCAAGATCCACCAAAAACAATAGGACGACTGGAGCTATAACTACCTTTGACCGAGCACCATGATTTACCCAAGGGACCTCATGCGGCAAGGGAGCCGGTTGCTGATCCCTTGAACCATTCTGGAAGTGGCCTCCGAAGTCGAGGCTACTTCTACTCGAGCTAGAGCCGCCTAAGCTCAAATCAAGGTTGTGATCAACACCTCCACCTCCACTTCCTGAACATTTGAATCGCGTAAACATGATCAATAACCACTAGACAAACCTTTCCATCAAGGTAGCGAGCATAAATCAAGCAGTCCAAAGCAAATATAGATTCAGAATAAGAACGAGTTCAAGATCCAATCACGAACCAGTTGAAGCCACCAGTTTTTCCTGATAAATACTAGGATCGAAGTTTGTCACAGCGTCCTTCCCGTTGCACTTGATCGCTGCTTTATCATAAGCCCTACAGCAAAACGATCACATATAAAACCGTCTCAGCATATTACACCATGGAAAAATCAATAACTACAAAATGTTCCTCTTATCATCAAGTGGAGTTTACCTCGCAGCTTCTATTTCGGTATCGAAAAGTCCCAAGTATACATACCTAAGGAATTCCATAGGCAAAGGGGATCATGAGAAAGGAAACGAAACACGACCCGACAAATAAAATGCGATCCGAAATCGGAATCGAATTCAATGGAGTTGATATGACAAGCCTAAAAGCTAAAGAAGAAGAAACATGGAGGGGACGAGATGAAAGTTTCATGCATTACTTTTTGCCAAGGAATTGGCCCATCCGAGCTTCCCATCTACCACATTTGTGCAAAGTAACGCCTCGATACTTCGAACTACCGCGAGGGAAGCCGGTGCTCTGTCGGCGAAGTACATGAACAAATTCTTCCTTGGTGAGGTTACTCATCTGAACATTACCATTATAGCAAAAAGGAATCTTGACTCAAATATCACATATGGGCAACATACATTTGGAATCAGAATATAGGGAAAAAACAGCAAGAACCCTGTAACAAACCGTGGTGTGACACTGTAGTATCAGATAAGGGTAATATCATTCCCCTCATCTTACCACCACCACCACTCGACCTCAATCACGACCACGGCCTGATTACAACCACGACCGGCCAACCATCGGTTTTGGTGGTTTGGTGTTTAGATTTTGGTTACCTGTTTGAGGTCATCTTGGTAATCTTCAAGGCTGAAATTGATGTCTGCTTCCACTCCTCTGAATTTGATGGCTGCTCTATCATATGCACTGTAATAGTCACCAATAATCACATATCAGAAACATCAAAACTCAAGAACTAGTTTTCTGTTTTAATTTGGGAAAAAAGAGGAAGAACTACCGAGCTGCTGCATGTGCTGTGTCAAATCCACCTGCTTATCCATCAATAAAAGAAAAACAAAATCTCCATCATCATCAACAAATCCCACATTATTTCACCAAAATTCTAACAGAAAAATAGCATATGAGTAATTCATCACGTACCCAGATAAACTTGCTTGCCACAGTCCCTGAATTCATACATCAAACCCAAAAAAAATCAGATTTTTATCACAATAAAGCACACAAAATCCATCAATTTCAAAGAGTGCAAAGCTGACCAGATATGAGACTCCCATCTTCCGGTCCGGCGATAATACGTCACACCACGGTACTGAGAGCTCCGCGACCGCGGCCCTCGGCGGCTCTTCTTCAACGGCTGAGTCACCTCCACCGCCGCCGCCGCCGCCCCAGGCACCAATCCACCGCTTTCCCCCGGAGAAAACTTCACCCCAACCCAATGAGATCGCGGAAACACACCTCCACCATTGATGGCGGTCGCCGAGGCAGAGCTGCCCATGTCGGTATCTTCCACGGGGAAGAACTGATGGGTCACCGGGGCAGCAGCCGGGGAATAGAAATAGTTGTTCTCCTGATAATGATCAGGTTGTCTCCATTGCAGCTGACGGCTCAGCAGCCCCATCTGCTGGTGCTGGTGGTGTCTAGGCTGCGGCGAAGGGGTTACGGAGAACCCGAAGATCTTGCCGCTGTTGTTGTTGCCCTGCGTCTCCTTGTTGTTGTTTCCACTGCCCAACAGTAATTCATTATCATCCGATCTCTCCTCCGCTGCTATAGCAGCGGAGGAAGAGTCCTCGATCACCACGGCGGAGGAGCTGGAGTTCTCGCAGGAGACTGATCCGAGCCGCTTCCCTTTGTCGTCGTGGTTATTGTCTTCGGTTCCGGAGACTGTTTTCTGGGAGGAACATGTCCGGTCCTCGGATTCATCCAGCTCCGTCTCCACCATCATCGGAGTTTGAGTTTGACATTCTGTCGCGGTGTCGTTGAGATCCCACATTCTTTCGTGCATCATTTAGAGGAATTGGATCGAACCCAGTTGAGATTAGAGTGTTTGATGACTACCCAGATGGATCTTTGATCGTAATAATCTAACCTTGAAGGGTAAAGGGTTGATGATTATGTGGGAGATGATGTGTGTGATGTCGTATTTATGAGAGGAAGAAAGGAACAGCATGAGACCAAGAGAGGGGAGGAGAGGATGATGCCTGGTTGGAGGAAGAAGCAAAGGGGAGAGTACTAGGGTTGTGTGACCACTCTCCTTTTAAGGCTCTCTCTACTCTTTGCCCTTGGTTGGTTGATCTTTGTTTTTGTTGTTGTTGTCGCCTGACTATGTGAGTTGCATCAGCATCTTCTGTGTGTGTGTGCACAGGTTGTCCCTGTTTTTAATGTGAAGAGCACAATTCCGATCATCATGAATATGGTTTAGTCCAATGTTGTCCAACCCGACCGGATGGGTCGGTCAAACCCGAATATTATATACATTGATTTTTTATGGAGCTGGTTAGATTCTTTGATTTCTTATGGATTACCGTAATAACATTTGAGAGTGATGATCAAGTTTTAAATCCCTCCCATTAATGATTTTGATAAATCTTTTTAATATGGATAAGATTATATATATTTCATCTTCGATATCTCTTATTTGACGAATTTTTACGAGTCCTGTCATTATGTGTTGCTTTTCGTTCTTATTATTATATCAATAACTTATATCAATTCTTATGAAGTGAATTTGAATATATGAATTTTGTTTTCCTGAACATAATATCAAACTCTCCAGTAGAAAAGAAAAAAGAGGACTAGATTTGGAAGGGTGGTTTTGGAAATAGAGTATGAAAGAGGGGATTGGATGGGGGAAATGGGCGGTGACTTGTGTGGAAGGGAGTCTGGGGGTTTCAGGAAAAGGAAAAAGAGAAATAATAAGCGAGAAAAAGGAAAAAATTACCAGAAAAGTTCAATCCAAGAGTACGGGAGAAGAGGTCCCCTGTTTCCTCTTTTGTTTACCTCTCCCCCGCCTCGCCACCCCTTCACAAGCAAAAAATTGCCCAAGTTCCCCATTTTACCCTCTCCTCCTACCCATTTATATACCCTCTTTCAAAATACGATTTCTATTCTATAAAAAATATAATACTATCTCCATATAAAAATAAATATAAAGATTTGATTTAAGAGTTTATTGAGATAAATTTTGACTTACATCGTAGAACGATCAAAGATCATTTTTTATAAAATTATCGTAAAATATTAATGATAATTTAAATTATAACATTCAATCACGAGCTAATGACATAATTTTTTTTACGTCATTAAAATGATAATGAAATTGCTCAAAATATATGTTTAATAATGTAAAAAATAAAATATTATATTTATTATGAGACAGAGGGAGTACCTGTTTTTTAGGGATGTCTCATAAAAATTATAAGATTTTTTATTCAGGTTTTCTCTTTAAAATTATCAAAATATTTATATTATTTATTTTATATTATATCTATTTATCTCATTTTCATTTCTTCTTCGATTCTTTTTCTCTCTTCTTCCTCTCTTACATCTTCAAAGATAATGTTATCTTTACATATGAAAATCAACAAACACATAAATTCTTACAAAAAATCACAAATTATACTTAATATGAGACGGAGTGAATACTATTCTCCTCATTCAAAAATAAATGCAATATTTGATCTTCCTTTTTGTTATTCAATTCATATTTTAAGAAGGTTCATCTTAAATATTAACAACACAATACAATTACGTCACTTATTCAATATTAAAATATATAATTTAAATTATTATTAATATTTTATGATTTATTTAAAAAAAGATATTTAATCGTTCTGCACTTTGAATAGACAAATCCGAACAAACAAAACATTTTGTTTATATTAAAACGAAGAAAATATCAATTTTGAGATGATATGAATACAATATATACCAAACGTATTTATCAAAACCTCCCCAAATATTTTATGAAATGGGAAAGAGTACTGGAGTGGAAGTCCGGGGGCATAAAAGGAAAAGAGGAAAGAAGGGACATGAACCTTGAAAAGGGCACCAAAGATGAGTGGAAGGGAAGGAAAGCTAATCAAATGTGGAGTGAGTCCATCAATCCATCTAATCTTCTTCAGTTTCCACTAGCCAATCAAACAAGGAGAGAGAACGATAGAACAAAAGCAAATTCCCCAAAACCAAAACAAAGAAGAATAGAACTATTCCAATAATGGAACAAGGACGACGCTTTTCCTTCCATTTCCTTCATTTCCACAATTGGAACCACTCTCCCTCTAACTGGGCCTATTCAATTATGAGGCCCATTAACACAAGGCCCACCACCTTCGTCTCTAAGATTCACTATTCACTCTCTCAAAGTTTCACTCTCACACATTAGTCATCCCCAACCAACCACTTTTGTGTGTGTACTTCATTCTACATCAAATTCAGAATTACTCTAATTGCATCAAATGCCTGGTTGTATAATCCCAATCATACTCGCTGTACTTTCTCAACAGATTTGCTATAACAACTAGAACACGAAGTTTTTGATTAAAAAATAAATAAATGAAATGCTTTTACGAACGTGATTAACATCCAATCTTTTTTTTTTAACGATGTATCGTTGGTGCAACATAATGATTGTTAAGATACTATAAATTAAAAACTTTATAACGTAACTTAAAAAGATTGTAATGTAACTTATGGAATATATATTATCAAATTTTAGTTAAAAATAACTAAAACTTGAATACATATTTTTCTCAATTTATAATATAAATTTTTCAATTTGTAATATAAACTCGTCAAAATGCAATATCTGTTATTGTTATTACAACATAGATCATTTTTAGTTTTCATAATTAACTCTGGCATTAGTACTACCACAAGAGATCCTTTTAATTTTATCGCACATCGTTTTTCATAATCATGACATAATTAAACGGGAAACAAACATATAAACAATATTAGAACAAGCTGGGCAAAAATTACAAGTCAGAGTGGTCCAATACACCCCAGGAATTTAACAACAGTTGACCAACCGCATACATAAATTAACATCTATACTTTATGGTTTTTGTACTCTCCTATAAATGTCTCATACTACAAGGTAGTATTAGTAGTAGTATATAACATCAACCAACTGCAACAATGGCTAATTAAATGAATATTAATTGGCCTAAGAAAATATTAACCAGTATAATTATAATTATTTGGCCAAGAAGGTGTACATGATGCAGCCTACGTTGAATAAGTGAGATTCATACTTCTTAAGTCCCATACTAATGCTTATGACTTACTTCCTAAAAATAGGAGGCCCCTAAAAGTTCATAATTTTCTATAATTATGAAATATCAACATATTACTTAGTGCAATGTCCGCATAACGAGCAAAAAAAGGTCGTCCCGCCTAGGTACGAGGCATCTTGTAACACAACTAGACAAACACCTCACCTTGTATCAAAAGAGGCCGCATTTTCTTCAATAACTTTTGTTTATAGGGTCGAAATCGATATCAGCATTTTAGCGAATCCCTATAAATTTCCTGTAACTTTATCATAGATTTAGAGAGCTTTGTGTAGCACTTGGAGCAATCACACCGATTGCTTTTTTTCCAGTTTTTCTCCTACGAAGCTCCTGTTATGGAAATTAATTGATCAAAATGGATCATAATGATGAAAAGAATTCACCATCAAATTTGAACGAGCTCCAATTAGAACTCTTCTGTACTAGTTCGGGATTGAGAGCCTCAATCTCTTTCCTTTTTCTGTTCAATCCCATCTAAAATTGTTATCTTTTTTTCTCCCATAATTCCAAACCAAAATTATCCTCTTTTCAAACCTCTTCATATGATCCATTGTATCATCAAATCATTTGAGATTTGAAAATCTCTCAAAAAATTACATCATCATTTTTTTTGAGATTGATCATGCAGTCGTTGTGGATGCTCCTAGGCTCGGCCAAAGTGCGGCTTTCAAAACAATAATGATAAATTTATTTGATTTTCGGGTTAAAAGTAAGTGGACCTCCTAAAACCATATGTGAATCCTACATAAGGAAAACAAAGCGAAAAACAAAAAATATCGTATCTTAGGTATCCGAAGTCCGGGGTAAAACCACAACGGCTAGCCTACCCTTCTACACATATATGTGTAGATACATATTTGTGTACCTTACTAGAGCGCGCCATAGATGCCATAATAGTACCTAAATCGGGTATCAAACATAGACTCATCCCGCCATCTCCTTAATTTTTAGAACAAATTTTTGTTCTACGCAAAACAACTATCTTGAGTGCCACCAAAACCAACACATCCTATGTCCTATATACACAGGTATGACGGATCGGTGTAATTGTCCATTACTGGATCGAGCTGGGAATGACCCACGAGAATAATTGGATATAAAAACATAGAGTTCTTCTTACGACAATGGGTTAAGTATATTTTTCACCTTAAGTTCTTTTTTCTTCGTTTTGGTCGAATCAAATGTCAAAATTAACATGGACAAATTGCAAGAGCTAATGGTCCAAGGAGATTGGGATCTCATAGATCTTGGAAAAGGAGTGGATGGGGTTAATTTAGGGACCAAAGCGCCCACTAACATTGATTACAGGGGTTTAAAGCTATCAAACCTCAGAAATTATAGTTATCATTATAGAAGGTTTAGTGGTGACTTAGGTTTGGACAAGCTACACACCTACTAAAATTTAATTTAAAGGAGATCGCGCCATTGTATTCCAATACAACTATATTTAGGATTTGCCTGAATCTAAATAAAAAAAAATATCTGACCCATGATAATGATCCTTTTATTTTCGAGAAAGCAAAAACGTTGTAACAACTAGTGCACAACTTCACGCTTGTACTCATAAATAGTAAACATTAGAATCCGAAACAAAAACAAAAAATCAACAATGCAAACTTAATCACTTTTCAAAAAATGATCAATCAAAGAAACAAGATCTCAAACAGCATACATAAAGAAAGCAAAGTGAATTTTTTTTACTATATTTCATGATATTAGGAGCGTTTTCTAGATGAAAAATGATTACAAAGAGAGAAAAACAATAAAGAGAAACCCAACAAACAGATCCTTACAATAGCTGTCTTAAATTCATTATAACAAGCACGACAAGATGATCCATTAATTCCCATCTAAACTTTCCCTTCTAAGATAAGATATAGATGGATTTGAAGACATAGACATTCCCCTCAGCAATTTTGTTTCCCCTGTAACGTAACTAATCAAGGTTGAAGGTTCTCGCGCACTATAGTATAACAGATTGTTCAAAACCATTAATAACAGAGAAAATTTTCTTAGATACAGAGCTCGTATTGTTATGTAACTATAGTATAACAGATCGTTCAAAATCATTAATAACAAAGAAAATTTTCCTAAATACAGAGCTCGTATTGTTATGTAATTATCACTCCTGATTTCTACTCTATGAACCACATTCACAAGCTCAGGGCACAAACACACTCGAAAAATCTTTTCATTCTTTGTTTATTTTGTAAAGTATGTCAAAAATTTGTCGCAGAGTACATATTATTGCCTAAAAATCATACTACCAACTAGGAGCATAAGGAGAAAACAGGGTACTGAAGAGTGAAGATAACCTTTCATTAACTCGCATGTTGATCTGAGCTGAACTGTGTCCTTTTGAGCATCGCATGAACCTTTTTTCTTCAGACAAAAGCTGTGAGAAAAAAACCACGAAAATTGGTCCCCAAAAAAATATAGGAATAAATAAAAAGAGTTTATCATAGTTTTGATTTTTTTTTTTTTCATGCACATCCTTGGACAATAATACATGTTGTGTACTTAATTGCCAACTCCCCAGAGAAGCACAATAATGCTCATGGAGAGGGACAGCTCAATACCAAAAGCCAATATTCCTCTATATTTTTCTTTTTATCATGGGTAGATTCTACAAACACCTATGCAAATGCCATTGTGTAGCAATTAGATTCGACACATGCCTATTGCCTACTTGCACTTTTATTGTGTAACAAATGCTTCGTTTTCTTTGTCCCTCTCTTGCTCTTCTTAAGTTTATAGGACCATACTTTTCTGGATCTATCATCGACTTAATGTTCGAACGACAGTAAACACAATTCCCTTAAACGATCTCTCAAGTTTGAGTTTGATGGAGAAGGTAACTACAGATGTTAGCTTAACCTTGTCGATTTCTCGGCAACCAAGCCCATAGTTCATATTTGATTCATTAAGCAAAGGATCTCCACTAGGCTCTTACAGATCGAATATGAAGCCTTAGTTGACTCCCAAGCTAACAGGGTTAATAGCTTCCGGCAAACTTAACAGGGTTACCATCAAGTCATTCTACAAACAAACATCAAGCTAAGTAGCCGAAAGAATGAACATAACAAACCGCTAGCTTTCATGTCTATAGTAGGCTCTTCATTTTCCGCTGCAATTTCTAGTTGTCCTAACGACTATATCAATGCAGACGTCGTTATGCATGCCATAATATCCGTGCAATAACAGCAAAAGGAGAAAAGAGAGCACCCGCAATGACTTCGTATCACATTCCAATAATCTTGAATCGAATTTCCTTAGAATTCACCCCATCCACACAAAAAATTGTCCAAAGCCTAGTATTCTTATGGTCCCTTGAATCCAAAAGGTTGAAAACTAGGAACCTATGCTCTAAATAATCAAATCACTCTCAGGACTTATAAGGAGAGAATGAGAAAGGTTAAGTTTAATAGTACGAACTAATAAAGTGAACCAAATAACAATAATGTTACTACATTATGATCTTCGCCATCATTTTCTCGGATCCTCTCTTAGGACTGATTTCATTTTCCAAACTTAAGGTATGTCAATCATCCGGCTAACAAAAGGTAATTTCAAGCATTCGATCATACAAGGCGCGCTAAAAATATTAGATCACATCATGACCCTTGAACAAATAAGTTGACATGAATAATAGCACAAATACACACCAGCAATAACAATAATGCTCAAAGTGAACACAAACATATGAAAAAAAAAAATACTAAAAGAATCTCGAAACCTTCTTCACTTAATTTACTGAAATAGGGGGAACTTCTAAAAATATGACTCTGAACATAACAGCTACAACTATGAGAGAAGGGAACTATTTTGACTTCGGTTTTGTCCATAAACATATGTGAACTAATTCCTAGCATCACAAACACATGACAGCAACCCCACAATCTAACCCCAAAATTGGAGATTAATAATAGGAGTCCTGAAGCAAGGGATAGGTCTCAATTCACATCCTTTTTCTGGTAAACAGGACGAGCCGATCGACATGCACGAACTAGATTACCAACCATATATAGACTCCAATTATCAAACCAAAGATCATAAATAAGCAACCTGTTGGGCATATTACCATTTCAGAGTTGCCGATGCATGCGCATAACCGCATCAAAGGGACCAACAAGACCAGAAATGGGATGCAACAGCTATGCAATACTATGATTAGAAAAAGCCAGGAACGCGAAAAAAGATAAGAAACAAGAGGATGGATTGCTTACAATCAAAATTTTCATGCAAAACAGATGGGATGCTTCGTCAAGTCAATTTACCAAAAGCGAGAGATGCAAAAATAAAAGCGTAGAGGACCACTCGTGCTTTACCTGCCTTAAAAAAGATCTTTGCACTTAGGAGGAGGACAATGACCAGAGATGTGAACATGAAAGCCATTAAAACCTCGTTCACATGCCGATGTACCTAAAAAAACCAGAACATACGAAACCGATCAGCCCATGATAGAAATAAACAGGTGTTCGATCATAGTACAAAACATTGATCCATATGAAATGATTGTTCGGTGTGGCAGTGTTTTAAAAGATGCATGGCACCAAGGAATCCTAGGAACATAAAAAGAATGTACAAGCACACATTTTACCGAACTAAATTACATATATCCATACATCAGTAAAAACATATCCAAGCACTAGGACATGCTTAGGATCAGAGTAAGACGGATATAGAGCGCGCCTGGATGTGGCCACAATTAAACGACGTACATGGGTGGTGCGCAATACACCAGCGCAACGTCTAACACCCTGGTGTACCGTTATCGGCGCTGCCATGGAGCATACTATGAATACAATAAACTAACGCTTGAAGCGTATAGTTCATAGCAAACAGAAAGAAGCAATTTACACTTCTGTACAGTTATTTCTATCTATGCCATGTTTGGGATGACCAATTTCGTTAAGGAAACACTAGTAACGAAAACTAAGCTTAAATCACCCATTAAGGTCTTAAAGAATTAATCAAACACCAATTATTTCATAGACAACGGAGAAGTAACTATTGATCAAATCAAACACAAGAATGAAATATCATGATTTTAGTGTGGTAAATATTAGTGTGATATAGGGACAGAAAGCAGGTAAATATTAGTGTGATAGAGGGACAGATAGCTTAATAGTTAAATTTATTAAGGCGACGACTTCACTACAATACAATCAAAAGGCCCATCGAACCTAACATAAGAAAGTTTAAACCAACGGGATCTCTACATTCCCACTTTGAAACCTTCCCTATCTTTTCCTTCTTTATACTGTCTCACTCGATTCCAGCACTCTAAATGGACATGATGGCTTAAGCAATACCAAAGCACCTTGGCGAAGCGACAGAACCCAATGAGGAGTTGTTTTCGAGGGGCATAACAACAGGAATAAGGCTAAAGAACAATGTGGAAGAACAAGGATAGAACAAAGAAGCGGAAAGATTGTCGAGGGAAGTAGGGAGGGCATCCTATCACGAGAAGTGGGGATTGGGCTGCGGATAGTATTGCCGCCTATAATCAGAACCATAATCAAAATGAGCAAATGTCATTGAACTATAACATTATTCTTCACCGAGAGCCAAATAAAATCAGCTGACACGCATGAGCAAAAGCAATGTACATGACCACGGAAAATCTACAAAAATAGGCAACCGAGGAAGTTGACAAGGTGCAAGGCAATAGATCACCGTAGAAATACCACAGAAATCGCGTACGACTTTAACAAAATAGTCTTGCTATCACCTTATTCAAGCAACAGGTTAACCGATATGTGCTTACATGCAAGTACTTCAGAGGCAATTAGTTTGATAAAAGAGAATCTAAATGGGAATTCCGAAAGTAACACTACAAAAGAGAAGATTAAATGCGCCAAAGCAATTCGAGTCTCAATCAAATTTACCAAAGGTTGTTCCAAAGTTAGCCAGGGTTCCATCCTAATCCTACAGCTGGATTAGCCAAAAAAGATACGAAAAAAAATATGTCAACTAATTTACCCCAAAAGAAAGATATACTATCAGGGTAAGTACCCAATCTTAGTTTAGTAGATAGAGTATTATAATGACTACTACTAAAAACAATGATAACAAATAATCTAGCATGAGTGGGACAAGCTTCGCAAATTTACAGAACCCAAAATAGCCTGAATCCTTGACACGGAAAACCACATTTGCATACGATGAAATAAGGTTGTTGGCTCAAAAAGAAGATGGCCCGTAGATTGATGCCGATTGCCAAGGGGTCCAATCTGCTTGATGTTATTTTGGGTACCATCCCAACAATATACATAATTGGTGATTTATGACCCAACATTGTGGAAATAACAGCACCTCTATATCATTCGCTTTCATCCTACTCTTTCTTTGGGACAACCAAAAATATATGATTGGGAGATTTACACATCTTACATATAAGGGAAAAAATAAACGAAGAATGACGAAGGGGGCAGAAACGTAAGGGAGCAAAAAATGCAAAAAATGATCATATTTTAGTTCAAATGAAAATGAACATCGATATTGGGATCTGTTACGTTGAACTATTCTGCGACAAAGGAAGGAAAACAGGAAAGGGCAATATGGCTTGAGAACAAGATTGGTATGATCAAAATGTTGGGACAGTTCAAGAACGGACTTGTTAAAAAAATACTACTAGTAGATGATAGACGATTCGGATTAATGAATGAATACGAGCCTCAGTCATGGCAGTTTGCAAGAAGGAGAATAATGATGTGAAAAAATCATTGAGAAGACCTCTTATCTAGCATTTCCGCTTCTGTGTAAGCATACGAAAACTTGGCACCTTAATATCCCAGGATGCAAAAGACTTCTTAAAAGTACATCGCAATACTTCTTAGAGCAAAAGAAGCCCAGGTTTAGCAAGATTTAGTAAAATATATGCACACTGCATTCACATTAGTATTTCCATTTGATGCCATCGAAAATAAAACACGAAATGCAAATTTTTCATGCTACTAAAAGAACTCAAGTATCATCTTTGCCGGTAGTAGATCCAAGTCCTGGTAAACATCAACCTCTAGAATCACATGCTAAGAAGATTCAGATAGCAAATACTTGTATCTTTCTATCTTCCGATTTGAAAAAATATCAACCTCTTGAGCCAAGTTCCAGAGGCGGTATCAATATCTAACACAAGAATATCTTAGCACTACCAAACTCATCCATACCTTCATTTGAACAAGCTTAGGACTACATATAATGAGAATGGACATAACAGAGTCGCAAAGTCATATACTGATAAATTATACCCAACTATCACAAGGACACAAGAACTGGATACTTTAAAATCTCTATCAGCTCCTCTAGAACTACCATATAAAGGATCCAGTATATCTTGGTTCTTGATACAGTAAAACACCAGCACTAGTAGTTGCTCCATCAGAACTCTACCAAGAACTTCATATTTTCTCAGGCAGCAGTCATCCATTGACCCAGCACAAATAAGCTCGAATCAGCACAGAACCCTGCACTATATTCAAATGATAGATCAAGATGCTAAACTCAATTGAATATTTAGACCCTGATATTTCATAGAACCATGAGCAAATTCCCCAATGGCACATTTCAATCTTCCAGTCATCACGTGGCCAGATTCCACAACCAAATAACATAAACCTCCAGAAGTTGCTGAGACAAGTTTCTGCTATCCTTGCGACTTGCCACGTTTGTTGCATACCTATCATAACTGATCAATGAACTTAACCACATAATCCAATACCTCAGCAACCACGTAATGAGTATATAATTAGCTTACTCCAAAATTCCCAGATCAATTTGATGTACTCCATTTCCCATAAGCTAAATTGCTCAACAGAACAAACTAAAGATCCTGTTCGCTTTGAGCTTCTTAAGCCACTGTCAATTGTTTAGATAAAATCACTTCACACATATAGACACTTCGCTAACGTACATTTAGTCGTACTCGTACACTTCTACATTAACACATAAATATGTTCCCCTCATGTTGCACAGGAGCCTTCTTGACTAAACTCTACTTGTATCATTGATTTATACGGGAATGCATCGCCATTTTCAAAGTACCTCAGATATTTCCACCACATCTCACTGTTTTTTATTTTTATTTTTTACACACACATATCAAAAGTATAGTACATAACATAATATAGGCCAAACCGGCTACAGAGAACACCAATTGATTCTCCACTGATTATGCAAAACCACAAAATATGCACATTCCTCGTCCCTCTTCACTCTAATAATATTCTAACAGCAGCCGCAAGATCAGTTCTCATCAAACGAGCGATTCCGAAGAAATTTCAAACACACAGTCCCCATTCAATAAACCGCATCCAGATCTACACGAATCAAGTACTCAAAATATATCATCAACAATGAAACTGACCTGAGCGGACCGTTATCAGCGCCGAATCAAAACCACGAAACTCAACAGTCACCCCCACCACCCAGGTGCGGAGCCACGTTACAGTGAAGGGGGCCATTTTGGAATTTTGGGGTAATTTTTATGTATTTTATTAAAAAAAATGTTATAATTTGATTAAAATTTTATACAATTTATACCCACTGAAAAATAAACTTTCTTTATAAATATATGAATCTTTCATTTTGCCTTCAGTAATGCACGGGTCCTAGCTCCGTCCCTGCATCACCGCATTTCTACCTAACGAACAACGCCGCCTCGATCAAATCACCGTCATCATCGTAGAATGACGAACAATTTCGACGCATTTGATCAAAGAATGTGGCACGGCGTCGACGGCGTCGGCGGAGACGACCGCCCCAACCCTAGGGCGGAGAATCGCCACCGCCTCGTTGTCTAACATTGCTGTGATGATTTGACAAACGGTTTCGGCGGGGTAGGAAAGTAAGAGACTCTTGATGGGCCTGGATAGTTAACGGGCTAGGTGGGTGATTCAGCCCAATAATTTTGGGCCCATGTACAGAGCGAATATTCAACGAAGATAAAAGCAGCTTGGGTCGTTGGAATATATGGCCCCGATCACGAATCCTCCATCGGCCGCCGCCGCCGTCGCCACCCGAAATCATCTCCGGCGAGTTATTCGCCGGCGGTTCACATGACGTCGTCGATCTTCGTCCCTGAGCCGCTTTCTTTGACTCCGTTCCGTGCTGCCTCTGCCGCCGCTGTCGCCGCCGCCTCCGGGCTCTCCGGCACCTGCTGCCACCGGCGTCGAGGATTTATCATCTCGCGTACGGGCGGCTTGGGGTTTCGCGGATCCTTTCGCGTTGTGGCTAACACCACCTTGAATGGCAATTCAGCGGTAATTTGTAGCTGGTTTTCGATGATCTCATCGATGGAAAGTTTTTAGCCCTGTCTTTACACATATTCTGTTTGCCTGTGATGAATGAATTCCCCATAGCAAATGGTGGCATCTCATCGTTTCCTCTAGACTCATTTTTAATCTGGAGGAATGAGTATAACTATATGGGCATCGTGAAACAATCTCTATGTTGTTTTTAATTGGGGTAAGATTGCATACATCTCATTCTTCTCAAATCTTGTCTATAATGGGAATTCCTGGGTATGTTGTTGTTGTTGTCGTCTTCGTCGTCTTCATGCATGTTGTTTGGCCAATCGATTGGCTTATATTTTTCTCTAGGTTTCATAGGTCCAAAGTAATTTGATTTGAAGCGTAATTTGATTTCGAGATGTTCAATATGTCGTAATATGATAGTAATGAGGACGAGAGAGGGCAATTTTGTGACCGAATTTCGCTGGATTGTTGCTTAATGTTACAGCAGCCATTTTCTTAGATGAGATTCCAATGAAAATGCACTGAAAATTCCTCCTCGAAATGAGTAGGATGCCAGAGGTTTTGTGTTCTCTTGTATCTAATTTATGCAAAATTGGGTTGTAGTTACTTTAAGTCCTTTGTTAACTTGTTCATGATTCTGTCCTACTTGTTTGCAGCCCAAAGGCGGAGCGTACATAGTTGCTGATTTCATGACAAAAAAAGAGAAATTACATGTTGTCAAGCCGTCTACCACTGTCGATAAAGGTATATCTTATGCTCAAATGTCATGATTTTTAATGAGGATGATTGATAGTATTGGATTTTCTATGTGTTGATTTTTAAGCTTCATGCATGCAGCCCTAGAAGCGCTTGTAGATAACAGGATTAGTGGGTTTCCCGTGGTCGATGATGACTGGAACTTGGTAGGTTCTAGGTATCCTTAGAAGCTTGCTCTTTTGACTTGGCTGAATGTCAAATACTACTCTTTTCATGGTGTTTTACTTGTGTTATTGTGTGCTAGGATGGCTTGATTTAATCATCTTATGCGACAAGAATTATTGGGAGTTTTTTTCCTGTGGGCTGATGTCCTTGAATTTTCTCTCAATCTAGCTAACTGCAAGATTTTCCAAACCGGGAACCGATACGAAGGTGAATCGGTCTGGTTCAGTCCGGTTCCTTCTGAGTGAAGGGTGAAGGGTTAGGGTTACTCGGGGCGATTCGGGTAGTGAACTGGTCCGGTTCAAAAACGAAATGGTTCGGACGATTTAGTTCGATTCGTCGAATCAGGGTTAACCGATCCTTGTTCGGATTATATTATACCCTATCTCTTTAGAAGTATCAGATTCCAGATGCGTAGGAGTAAATGTGGTTATGACTAATTTTCTTATCTAATGTCTTATTCTCTCACTTTTACTTCCCCGTGTGTTAGCGACTCATGGACGTTAGAACTTCTATCTGGACTTCTGGTTTTTAGGATGCCGGACCATGGTGGTCATCGCAAGTATGTAGTTATACCTCAGAAAGCCTGATATATTGATGCCTTTGTATTTTTTCCCCCCTTTGCATGCAGGTTGGTGTTGTTTCGGATTATGATTTGATAGCTCTTGATTCAATATCAGGTAATATGTGCTTTGCCTTGGAAAATAATATACTTTGTGGGTTGATGGTGATATTACGATCGAAATAGTCAGTTCATGACCTTTCTCCTCATGCTATGTAGTACTATGTTTATACCCATTTCGGTGAAAATACTATGTTCATTCGATTAGTTGCGTCTAGTCTTGGCAATCTTTGTTTTTGTCGTGACTAGGATTTTTGCATTCTGGCATGAAAGGTATTGAAAGCTCGTATCCGAATTTCCACGACCAAAAGATTTTCATTTCTTTAGGTGTTGCTTGTATTAGACAACCATCAACATTGGTGAGAGCTGATTTAGTTGGATTTTTCAGCTGTGAAGCTTTATGTGAACTTCTAGTGATCTCATTTTGAGGAATAATTTGTTGTTTCCTGGTTACACAATATTGCCGCCTTCTCTATGCAGAAAATACCTGTCTTTGAATGAATTCGTGTGTTGTGATCTTAAAGCTCATTTTGATGTATTAATGTAATCAGGTAGCAGAAGCACGAAGAATAGTATGTTCCCAGAAGTTGATAGCAGTTGGAAAGTATGCACCAGTTCCTGATGTCGGGTTCTTATGTGATTCCATGTTCTGTTCAGCAAAAAATTTTCTTAGTCATACTCATTGCTCATCTTCACAGGTCTTCAATGAGATCCAGAAGTTGCTCAATAAAACCGACGGTCAACTTATCGCGGATGTGATGACGCCTGCCCCTCTTGTTGTACGGGAGACGACTAACCTTGAGGATGCTGCAAGGTTCCTTTCACTCTGACTACTTTGGTTTCACCCGTACCCCTCACATCCATCGCCAACCCCGACAAGCATTACATAGAATACTGTTGTCCTTGTACCAGATTATAGTTATTTACGACGTGGGTGCCCCTTGCTCAGAACGTTAGTTTGGTTCCTTTCAGGTTGCTGCTGAAGACGAGGTATAGGAGGCTTCCCGTTGTTGATGCTGATGGTAAGCTGGTAAAGTCAGGGACATTCCTAACGCAAAGGAAATTTTCATTGAAAGAAGTTCCAAATCGTCGGGGTTCTAAGTCTTCTGCTTATATATGCAGGTGGGAATTATAACAAGAGGACATGTTATAAGGGCCACTCTTCATATCAAGCGCAACAGCGAACAAGATCAATGATGGGATCTCGAGCAACACATCCAGCATATATACGGCTACTAGTAAAACTTTCTCCAGTTATGCACAAGGTCGCTGTAAATGTCCAAATCTACAGTATTACCATTATTTTGTATTCGAACACGTCCCTTCACACGAATGTTCTACCGTTCTCACCATGGATTGTGACCGCCCAAACTTTGTCACGGTAGATAAGTACTAAATGTTACTACGTGGTGTTCTATGTGTATACTTTGTTATGGCTCGACGTGGGTTCGACTTTTCTCCATCAGATATGTACAATCCCTTTGACAACATGATTGGCGGAAATTTATGTCATTGGGAGCTATGAGCTACCTTGACTGACACTTTACGACTCACAATTGAATTTCTGGAATTAATGAGCCCAAGTTCAATCACAGGAACCAACCCCACCCTAAACATCCTATGAATCCTACGCAGAAAGCAATTCAGCACCTTCATCTAAAGAACTTTCCGAGGACTCTGTGGCTGGAAACCAGATTGAAAACATATCTACGATAACAATTCAGATAATCCCTTTCAAATAAAAATCTCTTAAGTACTCGTCTATGACCGATCTTATTAAACCTTCTGATCATCGGTACTTTGCATTCTCTTTTATCCTTCTCGTGAACCCATGCATTCAAACCTCAACCACACAAAACATGCTTCACATCAAAGCGAATAATTCAAACTCAAATAATATACCCAGGCCAGATAACAATTAAAAAACTTAAATGCTTCATATCAAAACATGCTTCAGTACTTTGATTTAAAGAACTTTTCGAGGACTCAGTGTCTGAAACAGCATCAACAATATGGTTAAGATAACAATGTAGATAAGCCATTCCAAATAAAAATCCTCGTAAGTACTCGTCTATGACGGATCTTATTAACCTTGTGAATATCGGTACTTTGCATTCTCTTTTACACTTTTCTCGTGAACCGATGCATTCAAACCTCAACCACACACAACATGCTTCTTATCAAAGCAAATAATTCGAACTCAAATACTATACCCTGGCCAGATGCAACTGATAGGGAAAACTACTTGGGCACTTGCCCACAAATGGCAACACAAGTTGCTCTCCTCTTTCCCTTTATAGTCCCCCCCAAGGCCCGAAACTTAACACTTGTTACAAGTTTTGCGTGCAAGAAAATCACGCGAAACATGCGATCGAGCACAAATAAAATGAGGGATGTTGATCCACGAATAAGCTCCTAAGTCGACTTTAGACCCATTGTGGTCCAAAGTCACATGTTACGTTCGCTCCATTTATGAAAACAACGACAATTTCGAAAGCCGACCATCTTTCGTTCACTTCACTCCTCGTAGAAATCAAAAAAATCACATGACAAAGAAGATCAATCAATGATTGAACAAAACTCTTGATCTAGGCATTTGGGTTATACCAATGACGGTGTTTAACCCAGAATTATCTAATCATATGTCGACTCAAAAGTCTGCAGTTTCAAACTGAAGTATAATCACTTTGATCCAACTTTTTGAAAACAAAATCCTGCATCCAAACACGTCATTATTGGCGATCATCAAATTCAGCATCTGATCTTATAATTTTCATGGACGGAGAAGGGATGATGGGGTCGAGAAATAGTTTGTTTAGGCCTACCAAAGTTTATCATTAGGGGAAAAAAAACACGATGACCCCTAAAACAAGGAATACCTAACTCAATCCTATACCATTAATATCGATTAATAATTGTTGTTGGTAATTGCTTGTTTGCCCCTTTGCCTCACACTACTGTTTTGTAGGCCAAGGTTGTCTCCCTCACTCTCACCATTAGTCCTCCTTTCATCCATCCTTCCTCATTTCCCCCTAAATTAAAGGAAATACTTGAAGATTAAGGACTCCTGAGCATGATTAACGACGAGAAAATCTCGTTTTCGATTTCCAATCCTAGTTTAAAGTCATGTACAAATATTAAAGGAAAAGAGTCGCGCAATTCACAAAGTTGTTCTCTTTGAACCATATAACATTCATCACCTTACATGATTTCGTCCCTGACCAATCATATCGATGGAGTTGTTTTCTTAATATGATCGCAAATTAACATCATTTCTTACAAACTATAGGCACAAGGAGTAAATGGGTAGAAGCCTTTCAACTATAGGTGCTAAAATTGTATGCTATTTTGCTCTCATTGAACATATGAAACAACATTTGGAGACAAGCCCTTCTAATCTCAAAGTGAACCAAAGAGCAGCAAGGTACAAATCTATCACTACAACCATGAACTTTTGGCCATCTATTTACAACATCCCCACCTACAAAATAACCCCAAAACTTCCTTTGCCCCAATCTTTCACATAAACCTACATTTGAAAAACAAAAAACATCATAAGCAAAATTAAACCTCATAGTACCTCTTCCCACCTTCCCCAACACATCTCACATCAATATAATCTGATCTTGTTGTATCCATCTAACCGACTTCATACAATCAGATAACCCTCGTATCCATATAACCGACCTAATATAATTAGATAACCCCTCAAACTCGTTCCTTCCATGTAACCATCTCACATGACCAGACAACCGCTCGTCATCCCCTAATCATCCCAATCGAAATCCTCCGGTTCCGGCACCTTATTCAAGTCCACTTTCTCCTCACAACACTCCCCGCCACCGCCACTACCACCACCACGACGAGCCTTGCTCTCGATCTCGTCCACCATGGCGCCAACCTCGATCGCCTTCTTCCTAACCTCCGCCGCCGACATCTCCCCTCCCCCACCTTCTTCTCCGGCCATCAAGTCCGGGAAGTTGAGCCTAGCCATGGTACCCCGAAGATAAAACGCCGCGGTGTCATACGCCCTGGCAGCCGCCACGGGAGTCGAATAGGACCCCAACCAGATTCTTGATCTCTTGTTGGGTTCTCGAATCTCCGCTACCCATTTTCCCCATTTCCTCATCCTAATCCCCCTGTATGGTTTCTTCCCCTCCGTCTCCGCCGCCGGCGGTGGCGGTGGCGGTGGCCGGTCTCGTTTCCTCGTCGGCGGTGCTTTTTCCATGGTTTTGGCACCGACCCAATTGGGATTTCTGGGGGGTTTGTTTTTGTGGGTTGGGTTTTGTTTTGGGGTCTGTTGACTGGATATGTATAAGGGGAGAGAGCACCGACATGGGAGAGTTAATGAATTAGGAATGATTTTGTTCGTGGGTATGTCTAAAGATGGAAATGTGATGGTGATATGTTTGTTGTGTGTAATGGGTCTAAGTTTGGAATTTGAGATGGACCGCATATAGTGTGATACCCAAAACCGACGAGTTTGAACGAGCAATTATTGTTATATGTTAACCTGAGCGGTAAAAAATCTGATTTTTTTATAAGATCAGATTTTTTTAATATGAGTCTTGTCACGATAAAAAAAATCTGATTTCTATCGAGAACTTAAGATAAGAATCATTAAATTTGAGTCTCGTGAATAAAATCTACGAATGTTAAGTCCATTTTATAGAAATTTCATTAGAACGCTCGTTGGGGTTTTCTCCTTGTGATAGACATGGTTTCACAATGGTACCTAGCTAGAACTTGTAGCATAGGCTACTGTTTGAAGTGCATTGAACATGTGATTGGTAAAAGGAAGACATGTGTGGCGCTTTTATTGAATTTGGTCTATGCTTCGTTTGGTTCTTTCAAGGTTACATTAAAATGATCTCTCAAATGTCCATCACTTGTTTTAGGATAGGGTTGTACTTTTTGAGACGACACAATAAAGTTGTAGCGAGACATTGTTCGGCACGATAAGATACGAAGCAAACTGCAGCTAGACATGATTCGACACGATAAAGTTGGGAGTTTCCGAAATTTCTTAAGAGAATAGGTTTGATGAGACGACGATACATTCAAAATAGTTTTCAATACACAGGGTTAGTGTCGTTGATGCAAAAACATACTCACCGCCCTCTTAAACATTTTCCTATTCTTTCTTTTTCTTTTTTATGAAAAAACAAGCAAAGATTGCTCAACAGGCAAGTCAGCAATAACGTTCATCCCACATAGTACTACATAAATTAAGATTAACGAGGAGGAAGATGTCGCGTTCAATCCTATCATTCAAAACAAAGTGTGTTATGATGAGCTGTTACCATACTTACCAACTTCGAATAATTGATCTATCATATGAGACTAGTTGACTTGATTAATCTAAACCTTAGAACATCACGCTACTACGTGCACGATCTCCATTGCTTATCCTAAAACCGAATTCTGTAATCTAATCCGAAATGACACCGACTTCAATCCTCTCGCTTTTGCAGCTCGAGAGGTTAGGCTAGCAAAAGATCCCTCGCTCAAGAAAGTTCATGATAAATGCATAATCGATGAATGATCTCTAATCCAAACATAACACCAGTATCCTGCAAACATACACTCACAAGTTCCTCAGATGACCTGAAGTTAAACAAACATGAAGGACCTAAACAGACATCTTCTATGTTTAAAAACTAACATCATTGCGTGATATATGCACACCTAATGTGATAAATGATGACAATAGCTACAATCGGAGCGGACAATTGCAGGTTAAACTATGTCATCGAAACAGAAATACTTTACAAGGAGGTGGTATTTACATCGAGACTGGAACGGAAGGTGTCCAACTTTCAACAGACGGCTTTACGGTGTTCAGTTTGCCATGAATCGAACCAAGGCCGGATATAACTTAGCTTGTTCGTGAACCCCTCTCTTGTATTCTGCAGTATCCTGCATCAGTTAAACGTTGTAGTTAAAGTCACAGGACTGGGAAGGGGTATTATGCTCCGACGAAATCGCACACTGCTAGAAAACATATTGTTTGATTCCATGAGTTCTACATATGCTCCTACTCAACCCTGTAAAAGACCCATAATGCAAAACAACAAGGACCCTTCAGCCAGAAAGAGTTCGGCGACTGCTTACCTGCATGAAAATTGATAGCCTTCGGTCTGTGCAGGATCTGCCGGATTAGGTTGGTCCAAAAAGTCCTGGATGCCAACGAGACTCTGTTTCACAGTTATGGCAGGCCTCCATTCCTACAACATTGTAATAGTTGAGATCATCACATTTTGCAACCTAAACCGTTTATTGCGTAGCTAAACTGGGGATTTTGTTTCGCGATCCTAGCTTGTCCCAAGCCTGGATAAAAGTTGTCGATTGCGTATTGTGTGCGACAGCAGTCACAAATACTCACAAAAATCACTGATTTGTGCACGAATATGTCAAATTATCGTGTCCATTGAGCCGATCCCAGCAGCTGAGAAAAGGCTTCGATGAAGAGGAAGCAGCCTTTGCTAATTAGTGAACTAGAGGAACATAGGGACTTACACTGTCTTCGTTAAGGATTGATAGGCAGACCGTCCCGGAAGGATATACATTAGGGTGGAAGAAACCTTGAGGAAACCTGCATTTCGGGGGTTTGCTAGGGTTATCTTCGCTGAAGTGGAGGGTCAGGGGAAAGTAGCCATTCTCCCAGTCGGTCGGCATCAAACCAACACACAGAAACAATGAGGGATGGTCACAGTAATCACAAGTATGCTCATGCTCTAAAGACAAAAACAAAATCGATAGAGCATCATTCCTACAAACCTGATCGGATTGAAGGAATCTATTCACTACAACAAATTATAGCGATAACAGAAAGAAACAAGAGCTGCTAAATTTTCCGATAGTAATATAGAGCCTAGACAGTCAATCTTTTCTACATTGGTCTGCACTTCCGCCAACCATATGGCTGCTTAGGCGGGAATTTACATCAAACATTTCTACACCCCTCATTGAGATTTCAAATAAAATGGTGGAAATCTCCCTACAACAAGAATTTCCCCGACTACACAAGGGTCAATCAAAGCACCAATTTGTCACCACAAAGATCCCAGATCAATCTACAGAGACTACACTGCCACCATCCATTGCTACCTAATTCTTACTGTCCATTCTATAGTTGAAGTAGTACGTTTTGAGGGTTCCCAAAAGAATGACTTATTCTCAAGAGCAGAACAAAACAACATTTAACATGTCTTGAAACTGAATCCTATTCCTCTTTTTTTCTTTCTTTCTTTCTTTCTTTCTTTTTTCTTTTTTTCCCCTTGCACTCAAGGAATCACTAAGATCAAAGTTCGTTGTGCCTCTCCTTTTATAATCATAAACAATATAACCCCACCCTCATCGCAATGTTACATTTGGGAAGAATCCCAATGAAAATTCTGAAAAATTTGAAGATGTGAAATCGAGAAAGCACTATGAGAAATTAATATGGAGAAACCCAGGTATCGGGAGAAAAACCCCATAAATCACATCATTATAAACCATGATGACAAAGCACTACGAGAAAATCGGATTATAGAACGTCTCAAATCGCATTAAATCTTTATTCAAACCCTAAAAACTCAATTGATGACGAATAAAAAACATGGTTGTTTTTATAAACCCACAAACAAAATATCGAAGTCGAAAACGGGTCTTGAGACACGCACCCGAACATAGGCAGAACGATGCTTGGGCACAATGTAGTGTTTTCTGAAGCAGTGTTCAACGCGTCCGGGCGTGGGCTACCATTGCCTCCGGACGCAATGTACTTTTCATTGAACCACTGCTTCGCTCTGTCTTGTGCTCGTCCTTACTTCACTGTTTCGATCTTTCACGATATTACATCATATTAGATTTATCATTTGACGCATATTGAGTTTACATAACACACGTCTGTCGTGAACGTGAAGTAGTCGACAATCTCAACAAGTTCAACACCCAACGTGGCCTCAATTACACACACATATGAACCGAACTCCACACTTGGAATCAGCAACACATATATATGAATCAAACACGTATACTTGGCATAAAAATTCATATTGACGACTTATATATCCATTTAAAGAAACATGAGTTTCACTCCTAAAATCAATCTACAACAAGAGGAATGACTGATGAACTATATATACTAGCCCCTAACTTTCCCAAATACCAATGCAGATTTCTCTAACATCCTTCCATATATGTAGGAGTACTTTATTTTGTCCTTTCACTATCAACCTCTCAACATGTTGAGATATTTTATTATTTATAATAAAAAAAATCTTTAATTATATGTTGTAATATTAATTATACGATTAAATGTAGGAATAAAAGATTTAGATTAATTCGTCCATGTTAAAAACCCAGTTATATACTAGTCTGGAGGCAACAAGTCTAATATTGCAAATTAG
This sequence comes from Drosera spatulata, assembly GCA_035668315.1. NCBI lineage: Eukaryota > Viridiplantae > Streptophyta > Magnoliopsida > Caryophyllales > Droseraceae > Drosera > Drosera spatulata. Next base: position 3,728 of record JAOVYX010016309.1, on the reverse strand, counting down.
ATACCTTGATTATTTTACTTCAAGTTTAGTCAAGGAATAATCAATTATTTCACAATCTTAAAGCAAAACCAAATGAGGATTCTGTTGTGAACCAGCTAGAATATTCTAAGTTGGTTGGTAGTCTCATGTATGCTATGAGTTGTACTAAACATGACATGGCTTTTACGATAAACATGTTAAGTCGTTTCACTGATAATACTTGTAAGGATCATAGAGATGCCTTTTCAAGACTAATGATGTAACGCACCGACTTTTCACTTCAAGTTACACATGGGCGTTATGTCGTTACTGTAAACATCCGAAAAATTTCGTAAAATTTAGTTTCACGATAATTAACGTAAATAGTAAATTATCGTACGCTATAATTTATTTTATGGGCTTATAAGGCTTGTTTGACGTTAATGGGGGAAGAACACAAAATATGAATGAAATGCAACCCCAATACGCAAATACAGAGAAATACGATCTTAATACAAAATATCGTATATATACGAAAATGACTTAAACCTAATTTTGACACTTATTTTTCTTTATATTCCATTTAGATTGAAATAATTTTTCACTAAAAATCCACTAAATGACCACTAACTCTCCACTTAAATTATTTAATTTAATTTAATTCTCTATATATACAAGTCATTTCTTTTTTCCAAATTTTTTACAAAAACACAATTAAATACCATTAGCATATCAGATTATAGTTAGACAAGGGAAGAGAGGAAGGAGACGTTAGGATAGGAGAAGAAGTTTGGTGGAAAGACGAATACGATGAGAATCCGTTACCACCATTGAGATGAGGTAATCCTCTTGGTTAGAAATTTTATGAAAAATTGTATACTCGTTGATAAATTTCATATTAATATATGTTTTATTTCCACATGTTTAGTTTCTAATGAAATTGATAGATCATGATTTGGAGTTTTAAATCTCAAGATATAAATCAAAATATGCGGATACGTCAACCTATAAAAAACTGATTATAGAGATGATTTTGTGACTTAATATGAAATTATATAGTAGGCCATAAAATACAACCCTTATATCAATGGAAAGGTACGAAATTCTAAGTTTCAGAACATTTTACCAATAATTATTTGAAGTAGTATGTACAGAGTTATGAGGTAATTACTGTTGTAAGGTCAAACTGTCCAAAGTAGCACTCATAAACTGTCCAAACTGTCCTAGAGGTCGGGATATCATCTCAGAACCTTCTGCATCGAGAATGATCGTTTTGACCTAAAATCAACTCCAAACACTCACAAATAACACTAGTGGTTTTGTATGAAATATGAATAAATATGTTTAACACCGTAACGTGAACAAACAAATGTATTAATATGTGAATCCTATCATGTTATAGGATCTGAAGACTCCGCTCGTTGAGACGTAAAGGACAAGCTGAGCGTGTGTGTAAGGGAGTTGCAATAAGAAGATAACGTTTAGAGTTATTGTGTGTATCGATACGTATTATTATACCGTGAGTATAATAATATGCATTGGAATCTGTGGATGTAGTCACTAAATGTGGTTGACATAAAACACTGACTACAACTGCTGTGTGTCGTGATAAGATGATATGTGTGTTTGTGTTATGCCTTAATTACTGATATAAAGAGAATGAGTGAGTAAAAGGAGTGTAAATCCATAATTGAGGACATAACTCTATAGTATAAAACACAAAAAGTATTGTGTCTGTTATTTGAGTTATACAGTGACTTGATGGTGACATTCTTTCATCAACTTTCTGGTATGAGGGTAACTCGCTGTAGGAGATCCTGGGCTCCGGTTTGACTGATCCCCTTTCGCGGATGTCCCTTTTGCTAAAACTGAATAAAGCTTGATAAGATAAAATTGAATAAGTCTCGTCAAGGGCACAATTATAACACTGAGGATATCTATTGTCTGTCTTCACTGTGTTTTTGAGATGATAATTATGAAAATCGGATTTGTATAATAAGTCCTAGAGTGTTGGATTAAACGACCTAAGTGGTCATTTCTTTTTCCTTTTCTTATTATGTCCTCTCGTGTAACCCTTGATAAGGGGACCGACACGTTATTGAGCTCATATGTCTCACGATTAGTATTTATTTTCTGTGTTTTTTTCTTCTTTGTGTTTTCAGGAGTTAGAAACGACGGACAAATATGATATAAGTTACGGTGCTAATATGCATCTACTGGATTATGGTTTATGGTCCAAGTAAAATATGTAATAAATGAGAAGTTTTCGTTGTATTTGATAACATTAGTGATTTAAGTTTAAGTGGATTTTATTTATTTCTATACCTAAACTGCTTAAGTAATTTTTGTCTAGTTGGGATGTTAGGACTCAACAGTAGTGACGTCATTTGTATTATTATGTCTTAATATGTTATGGAAAGTTAGGACGTTACAATCACAAACCTAGTTTGTGGCAATGTCAAATAACCCTTACGGGTTTAGAGGTAAAGAAGTTAAGGAACTACATAAACATCAGATACATTACATAATATACATGTTCGAATTCCTGTTCAAGTTACAGACTTGATCTTAAAATGAAGTACAAGCTAACATTTCATTAAGCAAAACTAGTGTTTGATTTAATACAATATCCGTGAGCATAAGTGAGGATCTATATGAAAGCACATAATACTAGGACCTTCTAGAAGTAGTTGGAGGTATGCCTGCAATTGAAAACACATAACCTGTGAGCAATGAAAGCTCAATAACCTAAAGTATATGAGTTTCATTTATAGGGGGCTTTCGCTAACGGCTATGATGACCATCGAAAGTTTCTAAAGACATTTTGATATATACTGAAATAATATAAGTGTCATATCAAATAAGGTCATTATATATATATATGCATTTATATATTTTAATATCTTTTTTAAGGGTCTTTCTTTTACGTCCATTTAATGATTTAAGACTCAATCGAAAAGACAAACTCAAGTAAATATAAATGACTCAGACTTCAATGAATGGATGTCAATCGTCGACCGAATAAGTCTATTTAAAATTCATATTCTTTTTCTTTTCTGCCAATGTGGCTCACGTTATCATTGGGAAGGGCCTTCTTGTACAGAGTTACTCGTGACACTCACCCCAAATGACCTCGTGATCATTGTCGCTGCATGCATGCGAAGAGGGCGGGACACTACCTCCCCTTCCCTAGTTAGTTTCCTACTTGCCCATCGTGATGACCAACGAAAAACGATTGTGCAAGGCTGAACACTGACACCCATAAGGCTTCCCAAACACCAAACAATGACCCCTTCGGATCCAAGAGAAATGTCAAATTGGATCTTGATAATTCAAGGACATGTGAGTTATTCGATTTGCTTATCTTAGTTCACATCGTAAGGATAATACACACAAGTTGTTTATTCCCAAATCTTTTCCATTTAGGTTTTTAGGGTCGTTTTTGTTTATTTCTCATAAGGATCTTAATAGTTGTAGTCTATATTCTAGTACCCATAATTCAAGGGAATCACACAATAATCATCCCGGATCACAATCTCTGAAACGTCACGACATTTTTCTATTAATTATGGGTGCGTGACGTCACTGCCGCTATAGATATTCATCCATAGCAAGGCAAATTATGTAAAGAGTCTACAACAGGCAATAAAAGGAAGCATAAACTGTCCATTATTACATAACCATCAAGATTCCTAGTACATATTACAATAGTCCAAGTCCATAACCAAATAGATAAAACACAAGAATCCTTTATTACAATTACCACTGTC
>JAOVYX010016308.1:0-25118 GCA_035668315.1 Drosera spatulata | reverse complement strand
GATTTGTTTAGAGATTATTATCTCTATCCCTTATTGTGAGATTCTCAATATTTTGAGTATAACCCCTTTTGTATTTCCTCCTTTTTTTGTTAGTGGATTTTTCGTCGTCGGCGACGGCCCGTGGTTTTTCCCGTAAGCGTTTCCACGTAAAAATCTTTGTCTCGTTTATTTTGCGCACTCGTTATTGTTTGTGTTTATTATTAACTGACCCATTCCTAATAAACTGGTATCAGAGCTTGGAACGTTTCAATCCTTATTTCCTACACCGGGTTCGTCCACGTAGGCTTAGGAACGAACGATGTTAAGTTCGGGATTTAAGTTACATTTTTGCGGGTCAGTTTTCGTGTATTTTTTTTGCCACAAAACATATTTTTTTTTTCGGGTGAACAGTACTGCACAGTGCAAAACAGTGTCGTGAACAGTAACGTGGACAGTATACGGACATCGTTACTGTTTACACAATGTTCCGATGAACAGTACTCCGGCGTGAAGGAATCGAGGAGGTTCTGGAAGGGGTTGATAGGTTACCGGCGGAAATAAAAGACGAAGACAAAATGAAGATGGATAAGAAGACACGTACGGCTTTACAGCTATGTCTTTCTGACGACGTTCTTCAGAACGTCCTGGACGAAAAATCTGCCAAGGCTTTTTGGGATAAGCTGTCCAGCTTATACATGAACAAATCTGTTGCTTCTCGTTTGTACATGAGACAGCGTCTTCACTCTTTCAAAATGAAGGAGTCCACTACCTCACTGGAAAAGCACTTGACGGAGTTTCAGACTATCCTTGTTTGTGGGAAGTTACTATTCACCTACACACAAAATTATATTGAGGGTTTAAGGGATTTGTTTAGAGATTATTATCTCTTTCCCTTATTGTGAGATTCTCAATATTTTGAGTATAGCCCCTTTTGTATTTCCTCCTTTTTTTGTTAGTGGATTTTTCGTCGTCGGCGACCGCCCGTGGTTTTTTCCGTAAGGGTTTCCACATAAAAATCTTTGTCTCGTTTATTTTGCGCACTCGTTATTGTTTGTGTTTATTATTAACTGACCCATTCCTAACAATAACAAAGAACGTCAGCATACCGATTTAACAGCATCATAGACCGTGTCTTCCGTGGTGCACCAGAGCCAGGATCCATCAGCACTTTTACCTTTAGATTTCAGGACATCAGCAATAGTAGTGCTCTCAAAACCCTGCTCCTCTATTTTGGCAGGGCTAGCAGACTCGAATCTCATAGACAGAACCGGATTTGCCAAACGGACGTGTCGCAGGACAGCATTTCTGATAGTGTTACCATGTAGCATGAATGACTTAACAGCCCCTTGCATAACTGCAGTCAGTGTTGCCAGTGAGAAAAGCTCAAAGATTCCTTAAAATCAGTTGAGCTAAGTGCAGTAGAATTATTATTCAGAAGTACATATTCCAAGAAATAAAATAAAGATGTGATCTGCTATATTGACCAAGTGTTGTTCATGAGTCCCGTTGGAATAAGATACAAATGTAACAAAGGAGAGGAAGAGTTCAAAGTTGAACCTGCCCAAGTCTTATATCTTTGATAAGGATGTGAATTCGGGCTTGATGAGTTTGTCACTTTCATTGGGGAGATGAATTGGTTCCTTCACGTGATACTTTATATTTGATCACTCATGTCAATCAATACCATGGAAACCTCATCCAAATAAATATTTCCAGAAAGGTGTATGCAGTGCTTCTTATGTAACGAATTATAACGCTACCAAGATTTGTAACTCCCTATACTTTTCACTACCAAGAATGTTGTACAAAAGACTGGTTCCAATGAAAAAAAAAAAAACATATAATACGAAAACAATGAGCGCGACCTGTACCAAAGGCCATTCCTGGTAACCTACCTAGATTAACCTCATCTGACCCTGAAGAGAATCATCACGACAAAATCCTACATCGTCATCGTCAACGACGACGATCATCCAAGTGCTCCGATAATGGATAAGGCCTGAAAGACTAGATATACGCCAGTCTAAACCTTTCATTTCCTGATACCCATCAAGTAAGGTTTTTGGGTCAAAATACGCTGAGCTCTCCCCAGATCCCAACAAAGATTTCCACCAGAACATCCAAACAGTTTTGCTATCCCTTAAACTCAACCAAGATGAACCAATTGCAAAATCACCTCATGTTACAGATCTTTTACATGTTTCATCCACATGATCCAAGAGCTAGGTATCAAAAATCACAATCAAAATCAAAGACCCACATAATAAACAACCCAATCACACAAACAGTTGGTCACCCACAGGCCATTTCACCATGAAAAAATCAAAATAATACAAGAAACGTCTGCCCATTTGATGAAACAAATTGGGGCACAAGATTGGAGTGGAAAGAGTGAAAAAAGGTATACCTGATGGATGAAGGGAGATGGCTGATACACTGCACTTGAGAGTAGAGATCAGAGAGAGCTGTGTGGATTTTTTCAAAAGAGCAAGAATCACCTTCGCTAGGTTATAGCATGCCTTTTTATTATGGATTGGATTGGAGCATTTTCTGCGCTCTTTTTTTTCTTTTTTCTTTTTTCTTTTTTCTTTTTCTCTCTCTCTCTCTGATGCTGTCTGGATAACGTTGCCAGGAGAATTTTTAATACTGGTATAGTACCAGATGATAATTCATTGAATCAATAATAGTACGGAGTATAAAACAACATCATTTATGTATGTATTATTTTTTATTATATAAATTAATTTTTTTTAATTTATGTAAGTGAGAGGAATAAGAAAAAAAATAAGACAAAAAGATATTGAAATAAGTAGATATAATATAAAATAAATAATATGGATATTTTGATATTTTTTGTAATACCCGAGAATTTTGGGAGTTTTGAGATGAATATATAACGCTACGATTTTAAAATAAATCGTGTTTGAAGGTTATATATTTAAATCTAAAAAAATATTTGATTAATTAAATCAAATAGCACGATGGAATATTTTGGATGATTAATTGAACGCGCTAATAAACGTTACGAACAAATAACGTTACTTTATAACGTTGTAAACGTTACGTTATAACGTTATGTTATAACGTTGTAAACGTTACGTTATAACGTTATAAACGTTGCGCGTAAGGACTATCGATTTAATCCCAAAGACAATGAATTATGACTCGAGAGGTCATATTTTCATACACGGAATAAATCTATCGATGCAAATAGATTTTTCTTGGATTAATATTACGAAATTTGGATGAATAATGGATTGAACGAGACGTTTCGTGGGACGAAATGTGGGATAATCCCCACACACACCTAATTCTCCATTTCCCTCCCTTTTCTTTTCCTTCCTACTTCTTCTCCCACTCCCGCACTCACCCTCACCACCACTCCCACCTCTACTTCCTACTGCCGACCACCATCATTCACCTGCCACCACCACCACCACCAGCCGGTCAACTCCCCTGCAGCGGTCATCATCATCTTTGCCATCAACAACATCATCATCAACAACAACAACATCAAGCAACGACCATCACCGCCACCATCGTCACGATCATCAAGACGAAGGCAGCAGCAGGCCGGGAGAAGATTCAACATCGGCAGATCGTCTAGAGGGCGACAAAAGATTCGTTCATGTGATTGTGAGCTTAAGAAAACCAAACACGTTCGAGGTAACCTCACTCGTCCGATACATCTCTTTTATTCATTCACTCGATTCAAACACGTCCGTGCGTGCTTTGGGACTTGTTAATGCAGTGCTTGATATGTGTATGATGATTTGGATGCTTAAAAACGCGTATTGGACGATCCGTTTACGAGCAGAGAGGTTTCCAGCACGTTCTGGCCGGAGATCCGTCGCTGTCGCGACCCAGGATTGTCGCGGCCGCGACGAGAGGAAAATTTGGGAATTTTCTGCACAGTGGCGTCACGCCCGCGACGAGGGAAAACTCAGCATTGGCCAAACAGTATCGTCGCGTCCGCGATATGCCCGGTCGCGCCCGCGACGGCCTTCTGGTCAGGAAAAATACATTTTTCGTGCCCCGAAACTTAAAGTTAAATGCGTATTTGAGATATATAACACGTACGCAAGGAAATACATCGTCAAACGTGCATAAACGATCACGTTTGACATGAGTTGGGGTATCTTGGGTTGAAATGAACTAGAATGTACCCTTATAATGTATATATCCTCAGGGAAAATAAATGAAAGCGACCGTTAAATGATTAATAAAAAGGGAACGGGGGATGTGGAGCATAGTTACACTATCCATGTGAACTAATAAAAAGCAAACAAATAAGAAATATCGCCTCCTTGAACTGATAAGGACGGCATTGACATCCCTTATTGATCATTGGTCGTTTTCTTGAATTTGTTGAGAAGGTCAAACATGGTTTCACTTCTTTGATCCATTACGATCATCTGTATCTTTGAATAGTCTTGGTAGTTTGAGTTTGAGTCATTGCACTCCTGTATTATCATCTGAGTCAACGTCACGGGTGAAAATTAGCTAGGGAGCGATGAGCGTTCCCCATCCTCTTTGCATGCATGCAGCGGCTTCTACGCCATTGTGGCAGAGCCATGGCTTGCTCTCTGTAGGGAGGCCCAAATTATCTCAATGCAGACAAACGATACCTCATTGAATGCGCACAAGAGGTGCAAGGCGACGCACAGGATAGGCAGGTGCGAAAACAAAATCTATTGGGTAACCTGGCTGACGATTGACACTTTATCTTATCTCTGTACTCTAAGTCGGTCATATCCTTGGAGTTGTCGCTGCTTTTGAGTCGAGTCATGAACCCTAATTATCTGCAAAAGAAAGAAATGACTCTTAAAAACGATACAAAGCCATGTAAAGAAATGAGAAATGATGTTGTGTGATATTGCGCCCATATTTTCCTATATATATAAAAATGTTTTAGGGACTTTCGGCGGTCGCCATAGCTATTAGCGAAAGTTTCCTGTAATTGGGATTCATACACCTGAGGTTGCTGAGGTTCATTAGCTCGCAGTTATGTTTTTCGATTGCAGGTATGCCCCCAGCAGCATCTGATGGCTCTTAGAGAGAGGTTGCTTGTATATAGATGAATCCATGTACTTAGGATATTATGGCAGATCAGATGTCTATATCGTTTAAATGTAATAAACGATCTGCATAGGTTCCGCTTTAATGTTGTAACTAAACAGGTATTTGGGACTATAAGTTATGAATTCGGTTACTGTTCATAGTTCCTTGACTTCTGTATCCTGAAACCCATTTGGTTTGTTTAGTCTTGTCACGGAGCGGATCCGCGACGGCATGACGTTCACGTGTCTTCCGACGCAAAAAGTCGGGGCGCTATATTTTTATAGGAAAAGAATTTCTAAATGTGATAATATTATAATTTAGTTGAGATATCCAAATTTAATAAGTGTTGTAATTCTTTTGAGACGTAGAGAATATGTTGAAATCAAGAAGGTGAACTCGTTGATATAGATTGTTGTGTTATAATTACTAGACCTATACCGGTGATAATTCTTATATTTCAAATGATATAGATACGTTTTAAGTCTATTAGTTATCACAAACTTTCATTTTATTCTTATCTTTGTTTTGATTTTACTCATTTAACATGTTATCTTTCTATTTATATATATAAAGCAAATTTAGGCTTTCTTGGTACTAAAGTTTGATTTTTTTTGCTACCAAGCTTGATTAGTCATGCATTAAATCTCTTTTCATTTATGATTATAAATCAAATATATTTATTATATATTGACACTTCATTTTCTTTAAAATCCAATATGTTTCAAATGTGTTAAAAAAATAAAAAAAAATAATTATGAATAGTTATGATTTTCTTTTTAATTTAAATTATCATTACAAATGATCAAAAAAAAAATATATTATTAGAATAAAACCTCAAAACCAAACTTGGATAAGGTATTTCTTATAAGAATGAATATCATATTCTTTTTTCTTTCGTTATGAATCAATAGAAAATTTAATACTCATCTTCAATAGTCTTAAGTAATATACATATTTATTTAGAAATTAATAATAATCACATATATATCATGTTTAATAATAAATTATTCGAAATATAAACTTAAAAACAAAATTTATAAGAAAAATTACATGTAATTACTTAAAAAATATTTAATATTAATAAAAATCTATTCATATATCAAAACCAGGTTTAGGACTTGTTGATGCTAAAACAAATTGATGATGCTTATTAATGACATGACTCAAACCTTTCATATATTTAATAATAATGATATTTTTAATAATTATATATAAACAAATAAAGCGCTGATATGTTTAAACCAATAGGATGCTGACATGTGCATAACTATTAACCAATAAGAAAATGACATGTGAAGGACTAATCAAAAAAATTCCTTACGTTTATATTATATATTTATAATGATGTGATCAAGCTTAGTTCAGAAATTAATTAAGTTGCTAATGAAAAAAGTTTGAAAGCTCTTTCTATTGTATTCCTTCAATGACTAATGTCTCTACATATGTAAGAGCAACAACCTAACGGTTCTATACAATGATTTACTCTATAAACAATAGCTAAGGGACTGTTTGATGTTACTATGAAAATTAAAGAAATCAAAATCAATAACAAAAACAGAAAAACAGTATCGAAAATCAAAATTATTTTTTCAAATTAAATAATTTTTTATAAAAAGGATCTTGAATATTATATTTTGATGAAACAGAAAACAGAAATAGAAAATCATTTTTTTTTAATTTTTAATTTTTGTTTCATCATTTAGAAAATAGAAAAAAGAAAACTAAAAATAAAAATGATATCAAATAATTCTATTTTATCAGACAAATGAAAATAGAAAACGACAACGATCCAAACATGTCCTAAGAAAATTAGCAAATACAACTAAAATGAAAATGATCGACATAAGAATAACTAAAGGAACGCAAGAACTTGATCAATGGCTAAAGCTTGATCAGATTCCTAATTTGAGCTCCCGTCAATGGTAACTTTTACCACAATCATGTTCCACATGGGCCGTGGTACAACATGAAGATGAAAAGAAAATTCAAAGTTGTAAAGGAAAAATTGTAACGACCAATCTTATCTCTGCGAATGTACGAATTCCTAATTTGACCTCAACATCCAAATCATAGAACTTGGAACCTTGCATAAAATGAAAGTGATTAACTTCTACTCCCTTGGTCCCATAAAAAATAAGATATATATATATATATATATATATTATATTATTTTATATACATAAATATAGGTTTTGTTTTCATATCTAATCGTCCCGTAATATGTATTGGATTGAAATACATAATTTACATAATCATTGATGTTTCACGATAAATTTACAGAAAACCTTCATTTGAACGTTATTATACACACATTAAACTTTACATCGATATACGTATCAAATTAATCAATATAGGACGGAGGAAATATATATCTAATCCGAATACGATAATTGTCCTCGCGATCCACCAAAGCAAGGGAGAGAACAAGACTAAACACGAAAAGGATGGGGCTGATTCTGGTTCCACTGCTTGACCCACATGATCATGTTACATGTCATTGATGTTCGATACTGACATATTCGTCGAATTTGAGATCCTGGAATTCTAAACTTACTGATCATCAACACAAAGTGTGTATAGTACTTCACAGTTTTTCGTCCAGACAAAAATGTACCAATTCAAACAACGCGGGGCCCACCTGATCCGGATCTCGTCTGCGTGTTGCTAATCCAACGATTATGAGTCCTCAGCAATTTCTGTGTTCTTATCCGCGTCGTATTATCCATTCCCTTTCTTCCCGAACCCTCGACATAGTGAATATTAGTGAAGATGCTTATATCTTAACAGATAAAGAAAATAGCATTAGAAACTGTCCATTGGCGACATGAATAGTAAAAAAAAACAAAGTCTTTTTTTTGATTTTATCGTGTTGATTTTTTTTAAAAAAATTAACAATAGAGTTTTACCTATTGATGCTGTCAATTGTCAACTTCTCCCGTTGTCTTCTTTTATCGACATTTTAGTCTGATTTATTTATTGAGCTTAATACATATAAAATTCTCAGTATTCCACAACGATCGCAATAATTTGATTTACAATGATAATTCATGTGTCAAAATAAAATTTGATAGGATATTTTCTTTATTAAATGTAATGGAGGGTTGTCTAATTGCTTAATCGCTCGATAACATTGTCAATGGAACAGAACAAAGTTTTAAAAAATAAAACCAAAAAAACGAATTTTACATACTTTCATATCAAACGATTAACACCAACATACATCGTTAATCAAATCAACAAGTATCGACACAAATGCTTTTGTTTTAAATACGAAAAATTAATACGTGATTTCAGAAATTAAAATAATAATCTGACATCCTTTCAAGTATAAAATTTATCTGATATATTTAAATATATTCGAAGATAATTGGTTGATACTGATACTTATTTGACATGGCTGATAAATTAAATTTTACTAATGATGTTTTACAAACCGTCCAATTAACACTGGAGCAATACAAACCACGGGTGATTATGACAGAACAGCATCGTAAGAAACGGCAGATGTTGTGAGATTATGACAACTGTCTTTGTATCGAATGCATCACCATTTTGTTTCATTGATAATTTGCTCAATGCATAGTAACTGAAGGATCAAATTCACCCCTTGTGAGTTGTCGCCCACCAGTAACCAAGGGTATTAATCAATTCCGTTTCAGTTAATCAATTCCGTTTTAAATCACGAAATCAAAATTGAACCGATTAATTAATCGATTTAAAAATAAAAAAAAATCGTTTATTAATCGGTTTTATTTTATCGGTGTTTAATCGATTTTGAGTTTTATGATTTTGATCGATTTTGTTAGACAATTTTGTAGGATTTTGATTGAACGTTTACAAATGATTTACGCTATCAGATTGTATATTTTCTTGTACATAATCTTCAAAACATATGAGATAATTTTATATAATGAAAACAACAAAAATTTTATATCATGTATAAATTACACATCATATGTATGTTTGAGAGATTAAGAGAAATATAAGAACAAACCAAAATTTATCTAATTTGTTCATTTTATTGATTAAATCATTAAATCTATCTATAATTTCATGGATTCGTTTAAAAGGTTTTATTGGTTTAATTCTATCTATAATTTTATTGATTAAATCATTAAATCTATCTATAATTAGTCCTTAACGATTTTTTATTAGATTTTAAATAATTCGATTAATCGATTCACTTAATCGATTTTTCGATTTGAATCGTCAATTAATCGATTTTAAACTAATCAAAATCGATTAATTAATCAATTTTATTTTTTAAAACGAAATCGAATCGTTTAATATTTAATTTTATCGATTTCGATTTATCAATTTTGGTCATGGATAACTAATCCATTTTCGTTTGAATGTGACATCCTTATCAGTAAGGATTCGAAACATAGGTGTACAAGAGGCCCAATTAGGTGGGGCCATCTTGATTCTCACCAAAATAAGATCATGCTGGGATCAATTGGTTCTATCTACAATGACAATCCTTCAGCAATCAATTCAGTAGGGAGTGGAGGATTATTGAACCAAGAGAATCATCAAGTTGAAGCCAATCTTCTCTCGATCCAGGTATACTTCAATATAATATAAGATTAATTCCTAGAGTAGATTTCATATATTAATAAAATAATTTGATTATATTAATATAAATTGATTATTAAATTAAAAAATATAAATATTATAAATAAATTAAGATAAATAACAAAAATATTATAAATAACTTAAAAAAAGATTATTTCTTGATTTTTTTGAAGAATATTGAGTCCTTCGTCATGATCCGAGAAAAGGATTATTTATCACCCACCCAACCACTTAGGTCTCAAGCAAAAACATGAAAAAACAACACACGTTTCAAGATCAAATTCGTCAAGAGGAACATCAGATGGCCACTTGAACTAAGTATGAAGTACAAACACTCACTTGAACTATCTTGAAGAATCTTTAATAAAGGGGAAAAAAATGCAAAGGGGAACTAATTACATCTGCGATTACAAATGTTTTTACAGAGCAATGTAGAATGTGAACAAAGCTGCACTTTGTAAAGCGATGTAAAGAGGAGAAGTTGAGTCAACTGAATACATAAGATTTGCACAAACTAAATTTACCAACATCGAACGAGACACAGTCCCTATTCTGCCCGATTCCGCTTATGCCCATGTTTCCCATCCGATCTTACGGCACCACTACTGGAATCGCCTTCAGAAAAGGATTCCATTGTTTTGGTGAACGTGTGAGAAAGATCGGAGTAGAGATCAACGACTCTCCTGATATTGTTATTGAGCTCCCTTATGAGACTCACGTTCCTTGTAAGGTTATCAGGGACCCTAGACTCATGGTTCTGGTTGATCTCTGTTATGAGCAACCTGTTCTGGTCCAATATGTTCTGGACTTGACCGAAATTTTTCTGAAATGTCTGCAACACCTTGTTATCCATCTGGGTTCCGTTGCCAAACCCCCCTGAAAATGTTTCTCCTTTTACCCGAATGCTTAAAAACTTCCAGATCAGATCATGAAGCATTCATCTGCCCTGCTCGAACAAAAAACCAGTCCGAGGGAAAAGAGAATCTACATATGTAGATTCCAGGTTTAAAAGCTAATCCCATCATTATTCCTAAGGAAATTGAACATATGTAGACAGAATCTACAGTACAGACATTAATCATACAAATCGAATCATATTGAATCATCATTATATACATATATTCGATCTCACTTGATGGGATAAATACTTGATTTGTTATTGTTGTCTCATTATATGCATATAGATGAGATCAAGAAACTAAAACTCCAGAGTTCTTGATTAATAGCCAATGAACATGGATCTTACGGGGTCACCCCTACCCCACATGGCAAATGGCCCAGACAAAGAGGTCAAATTTGCTTGGTGACGAGCCGCTTTGTGATGGTTAGCTTGTCGGCTATTGCCATCTCGGGATTTCCTTTTAAAAAACATGGATCTTAGGACTACAGCTGTTGCTAGCTATCGAAGGGGAATTAATCTCCACAAACTAGGAGGATTCTCAACCAAAACGTACTAGTGCCGAAGTTTAGGACCAACGCAAAGGTCAGCCAAGTAGATAATCCCTAAAACTCTACAATTCGTTCAGCAGAAATCCCACATCATAACTACTATTCGCTCTATTGCAAGCAGTTTGCACTCTATTTGACATTCTGCTTAGTGTTTATTGCGGCAACTTTTTGGTAGTACTACTATTTAATCTTTTCATAAATAAAAAACAGAACCTATTCCAAGTTGAAAGAGGAATACTTGATATGCTTTGATATGGGACACAAATTCAACAGAAATTCTGACCGCAGAAACCACTGGATTTGGTGGTGGAATCATTCAAAAGGAAACAAATGACAATGATAAATGATACCGGGGAATTCGATTTCAATGAAAGTAACAGACAGAATCTTCTCCATGTACAAATATTTAATCGACCCATGAAAACAGCGAGAATATGAAAACCAAGCCCGTGGACAAGGAAAAATACTATTTTATCCTGACCTATTATTTCATTTCATTTATTCTTTTTCAGCGAGCAAGAGACAAGAATCCGCATACACATGAGCATCAATGGATAAAAGGGAAAATAAAAAAAGACAAAACAAAATCGAGGAAGAGGATGAATGAATAGCAGTAGAGGAAGGACAGAGAACCATACCTTGAATCGAATCCAAATCGCGATTAAGGTAAAGCAATCTAGAGATGAGCTCTAATCGGAGGAGCCCTCGATTCTGTTTCTCTCTCTAGGATTATTAGGATCATAGAGAGAGAAGGAGAAGAAAGCGAGAATTCGAATATGTTGAGATTTTGACAGCCTCCGTCTCTGCCTCCGTCTCTGCTTCCAACTCTTTGTTTTATAGAGCATTCATTTTCCGCATGATGCGAAAAATTTGGGATTTTCTCATTTGCATTCCCTTTTTTTTTATTTGTTTATGTTTGATGTATTTTCAGATTGATTCTTTCATGATTATGAGATTTTATCCTTAAAAGTACTGTGGTTTAGTCAGGTCAACTCTAGGAGATACTATGATTGATTATAAATGGTCAATCAAGTAGAAAGAAACGAAGCACCCAACTAATTAAACATATGTGAATGCACATGGTTTTGATCTTAACATAATTTGAAGATGTTGGGCCATTGGAACATTATCACACTGATACATGGTCCATAACCTTATAGCAAAAATAATTTCCACTAAAACAATTCCGTTACCACATGTTTTTCCATCCAAGGATGAAGTCTAGAGGGGTCATCTCTCTCTCTCTCTTTCTGAAATAGGATGAAGGTGTCCTTCGTTTACAAGATAAAGTGAAGATTAGAAGGGATAGGATAAATTAGTTAAGATTTCATAAAGAAATTTATCTTTATGATTTTAGTCGTACTCCATCCGTTTCATATTTATTGAAATGTTTTGATTCTATATTTAGGTGAGTGTTGAATTTGTATGGATTTTGATGAAGAAAAAATATTTTTTTTTGATTGTAGTGGGATTTAGTGTAACACTTATGAGAGAAGATAGTGGGTACATTATAAAAAAAATATTATAATTTTTTTAAGTTTGACCAAATATAAAAACGTTGCGATTAGTATGAAATGAAGGAAATAATACTCAACAAACAAGGCTCAAAAAACAAGTTGTGAGAATCAAATTTTGTTTCCCATATTGAATATAAGGGACAAGTTAACTTCGATTATTTCAACTATCTCATACTGATCGAGTTATATAAATATGTAACTTGTGTGTGCTTGACACTGAATAATATTGATCGATGTAGAATGATCTATTTTTTGTCCACGGAGTTTCGGACGTCAGCTTTGAATGATCTTTTTCACCCGTAGTTTTGTAAAGAGAAACAATTCAATTTACATGTTTCCGACTCACAACGTTTATGCCTGAAAAAATATATTTTCTATGAAGTTCGTGACATTTTCTAAAACATACTGTATGTAACTAGTGATACACTATCCAATACACATACCTCATTTTTTTCCGAAAGCACATACACCCCAAGTGATAAATGCAACCTAATCTTGATCCAACATGGATTGAACGGTTCATCCCAACAACCACCTCACACATTTTCATACCCCACCAGTCGCACTCACTCACCAATCGACGACCAGAAACCCTTTCACGTCAAAAAACCAATAATGCCCTCATTGCTCTCACCACTCCTCCGCCCCACACCACAGCCCCTCACCACCACCACTCGCCTCCTCCTCCACCGCC
Source organism: Drosera spatulata (assembly GCA_035668315.1). Classification (NCBI taxonomy): domain Eukaryota; kingdom Viridiplantae; phylum Streptophyta; class Magnoliopsida; order Caryophyllales; family Droseraceae; genus Drosera; species Drosera spatulata. The sequence goes on along the minus strand of JAOVYX010016308.1, from coordinate 11,843 downwards.
GCCACCGCCGAATCACGATGTCAACCGCCGCCGCCGCCGGCTCCACCCTCATCGAGCACGTGGTCCTCTTCAACGTGAACCCGACCACCGACCCCACCCTGACAACCCGCATGCTCGCCTCCCTCAACTCCCTCGCCACCCTCCCATTCGCCCTCCACCTCACCGCGGGCCCCATCCACCGCCTCCACGCCCCTCCCCCTCTCCACTTCACCCACCTCCTCCACTCCCGCTACCGCTCCGTTTCCGACCTCGACTCCTACTCCTCCCACCCCGACCACCTCTCCGTCGTCCGATCCCATGTCCTCCCCATCTGTGATGACATCATGGCCCTCGATTGGAAGAACGAGAACTTGGATCGTGCAGATTCAGGTTGCTCGGGGTCGGCGATGAGGGTGCAGTTTGTGAAGTTGAAGGAGGGGGCGGGGGAGGTGGAGAAAGGGGAGGTGAAGCAGGTGATTGGGGGAGTGAAAGGGAAGGTTGAGGGGTTGAGTGGGGTGAGTTATGGTGTTAATTTCTCGTCGGCGAGGGCGAAGGGGTTCGGGATTGGGTGTATTGGGTTTTTTGATGGGGTTAGGGAGTTGGAGGAGGGGGTGCGGAGTGAGGTGGTGGAGAAGGAGAAGGAGCGGGTTAGGGGGTACATTGATGGGGTGATAGTCGCGGATTATGTGTTGCCGGAGAAGAAGGATCCGTCGGCTAGTCTGTGATGGTGGGATGGAGAGCGATTTGGTATTGTGCCAGGTTCTTGTTCTCTCTTGTTTCTTGTCTTTGATTAGGGTTTTGATTATGTTTTGTGATGCATTGTGTGATGAGATTGAGATCATGAATACAATTATGCAATATGCATGTTGTTGAGCATTGTGCAACTGAAATGGCTCTTCTTGAATTCTTGCAAGAGCGATGTAAAAGCATTATATTGATAAATGAATGGGCAGATTTGATGGATATCTGATTGGTATGTCGGTACATTCTTTATATTGGCACCACATTGCTGTGGGAAGACCTGAGTTAATAGAGATTCTTGTCGAACCTGGGGGGAGGGGTTTCATGATGTCACTTTAGGCTTATAAAACTATTTCACAGTCATTTCTGCTATCGGTTCCAAAGGGAGACTATGTTTGGGGATAGGGAGCCATAACATCTTTTCTAAACTAAATTTAAGCTTAACTGACATTGAGGATGCTGATTCTGAGTTCATGGATAGTGCTTTTGCTTGCCATCGATTCAGTGGCTTGACCTGTGAACTAAGAGGAGCTTAAATATAAGCCTTGATAAGCTTGTCCGTAGGAAATTAGGAATACATGATTATTAAAGAGGAAAAACTTTTTAATTGAGTCATCAAAGCTGTATGTTCCAGTGCATATAAATGGCCAAACTTTCTAGCACCAACTCCATACCATCTGCCGTTGGACCTGCTGTATTTATGTTTGCCCTCTTCACGCTTGGTTATGCCATCAAGCCGAGAGCAACTCAACCTAAGACTTGTTTTATCCTGCAGCCTCTGACCCCTTTCAATGCCGAAGAGTATGAGCCTGACCCTATGTCCCAAAGCTATGTTGGCAAATCTAGTTCATCCTCTGGGTTTTGGACACTCTATTGAAGCCATATGGTCTTAGATCAAAATCTGCAATATCATTCAGGCGATAAATTGTCCCAAAGCTGTGTCTCTCTCTTCAGAGCTTCTGATTGAATACCCTGTGAAACATCCTAGACAAGGATTATCCAGAGGTTTACGTGTCCTTGTTGCCACTGGCAGTCTGTTATCTGGACCTGTCCTTGTTGCCACTGGCAGTTTGTTATCTGGGTTTGTGTTACTGGTTTATGCCCTCATTAAGATAAGAACAAGATCCTGAAATTTTTGATTTTGATTGTGCTCATGAAATTCTCATTGATCGTCAAATGCTGCAAACAAGGGACCTCCTGTTTTCTCCCACTTATTGATACTAGCTTCTTGCCAACGACTTTCTCTTTGTCTCTTGTCCCCTGTAGGCATCTTGCTCTTTGCTCTTTGCTCTTTGCTTGCCCGAGTGATCACTCTGCAGTCTGTGGTTTGCTTGCATTGTTTGATGAACCATTTTCTAAAGATGTAGATGCGAACCCGAGTTGCTCAATATGTGATATTCCCTGCCTAGCATCGGTATGCCTACCTTTTCTAGACACGTCCTGGCTTAGTCTACTCTTTCCATCCCAAATTTCCTTTGGATTCATCACTTGTCACTGTCAGGTTATGAACAGAGTGCCAAAGTATATGCAATACTCTCTTCTCCAGGTTGGGTTTCACTTCTTTGCGAGATGGCTTACTCTCACAAGCGTTATTCCTACTCTTTCCCAGTTCATTTTAAACAGATGAGTCTTCTCTATCATTTGCACATCAGTTCTTATTATCTGATTTAGCGCAGTAAACCCAGTTCATGAATGACCTTCGCCTCGTCCGCGACATTTTCTATGAACTTTAATTACCAGTCTTACCAGGACAATTTCAACGAGTAACGTAACAATTTCCGACAGGCGACTGCCTATATCAGTAGTGTTCGTAAGCATGTTATTCAATTACAGGGAGATCACACTTGGGGGGTTGGGATGTGACTGGGCTAGATCATGAAATGGGCTTTGGTCTATTCTCTGTTTCGACTTTTCTTCACTACTTTGGTCTATCCTCTATTCCTCTCTGCTAGACTAAGCCCATATTGACGATGTATGGTGATGGGCTGCTACTCTTAGAAGCCCCTCTCCCCCTCCCCTGTCTTACTTCCCCTTGATGCAACCACCCTGATTCCTGCTTGCCATCGCTCTGCTGCCTAGCTATCTTGTGTTGGTCACTAACCACGCGGCTAACTCCCGGTCGAGTAATTCCACCTGCCATGCGCCAATGTTCTCATCCCTTGAATACATTCAGTCCAAGCTGGAATAGAAATGCATTACGCCAAATTTTTTTCATAAGAATGCATTACGCCAGATCATTTCAAGAGTACAACAAATACGGGAAAGGGGCTGCAACTGTCTATTAGTAGTACAGTTTATTGCTTGTATGATGCATTTTAGTCGTTGCATATTACAGTTTACCGAAACTTTTGCACTAGATTATCGTCAAGTTATAGATAGAGCGAATGGTAGTATACTGTATGTAGTTTGCTGCATCAGCTGTAGTTCTTGGGCATAGGGCAAGGGGTGCTACAGTGAGTGTGGCTACGTCCTCTTGGGTGGGCCTTGCTATATGGCCCACCTTTTCAAAGCTCCAATGTCCCTGGAATGAAAATACGGAGTATAATACAGTATCCAATATCTCGACTGAAAAATCCAAAGGGAAATGAAGCCAGGCACATGGCTGGGGAGGTGGGCTGCTGGTCAGGTCAGGTGGTTAAAGACTCATGGGCCCCATACTGTGCTCGGGAGGGTTCTATTCTGACCCCTATTGGGCCACGAGGCCCAACAGGTTAGGGGCCCACAATGTGTCGGATCCTCCTCCTCGGTCTTGGTCGTTCACTGAAATGCACATGGCCTCCTTGTATTGGTTCGACACTGGTAGCATTATTCATCTCCTAAGGTACCTCCTGTTTTACTCATATGGTCCTGCCTAGCTCACGGAGACTCATTCGCTACCGTCCATCTGCTCGGGCACAAAAAAATGTGCAATGTGATCGATGATCTCTGTGAGCGTGCACCTTAGCCAGTGTCTGTTCTGTCGTTGGAGCGTTTCTTCCAACTCCCTATGTTTTAGTTACGAGTGTTGAGCCGGTGGTCAATGGCGAGTGATCATGTTCGCTGTTCATTATTGGATCCTTACATTGCCCAAACGTTATACTATCCCGAGGGTATTAGGATGTAAGGGTAACATTTTGGAGTGGTTGAACTTGATTCGTCTCTAACCATTTGACTGCAACTCGTGGCTGTGGGGCTCGTATCCATTTTAACCGTTGCTTCTTGTATCAAGCCCTGGGATTGTCCAAGTGAATTTCTTGGTAGACTGTTGCGGGATCCATTTCTTGAAATTATTGTACTTTTTTTTTTCTCGTTGTCTAGTGTGCCCCCTTCTTTGGCCTAGGTTACCCGCTCAACACCGCTATCCCAAATCTGTAAATCTAGCTTTACCAAGGACACCTCCCTCCTCGGTCATTTACTAATCGATAGCCACCGTCCACTGCCAATTTATTTCATTTGTACATTCTCTTTGTTTTCACGCAAAAATCCAAAAAGACCGTGTTATGTAACAAGAAGGATGAGGACAACAGATACGAAGATACGAGGAGAAGAGCAAGACGATAGTGATCGAGTTGGTCATTGTTATGCCGAGATTGTGTTTGGGTGTTGGGTTATTGTTTAGTGCAAATCATGCAAGATGACTGGGTTTTGGGTTATTATTTAGTGCAAATCATGCAAGATGACTGATTCGGTTTAGGCGTAGTAACAAAGGTGCTTTCCCAATGCTGATGTAAGTTCTCATAAGTTCCTAGAAATTTTCCCAGTGGAACTTTGATGATATATTACCTGAGACTCTGCTCTGCTCTTTGTGCAATCTCTGGTGTTTTTTTGATGAATTTGGTACTGCTGTATGAAATAATTATAACGGTAGTATAAGGTGCCGATCCCTGCAGCTTTCCCCAAAGATATTGGAGTACCTGGTACGTTCTCTCCTCACTCTCACGTTTCAATGTCTCCCCTCCCATGTTATGTTTTCTGTGTTAAAACTTTTGCAAGTACCATCTCTTCGTATGCTGCCAATTTATCCTACATGGGTCTACAATCTCTTTGTTTCTTGCAACTTGTTCGTAGTAAACTCTGGTTTAATTTCTCTACACTGGACATGCCAAGAACGAGCTAACATTTTTATTAAGTACTTCTGTACTTGGCAAGAAATAGCCCTTCGGAATATATCGTGTAGGGTGGACTTGCTGCTAGGCGTAGCATTGGGAGGTGGCCTCGTAGTTATTTCATCGTGTTTTACGTTGGGTGTCTAGTGATTGACAACTCTGTCTCAAGGATGCCAGCTTGTAGTAACTGCTCTTGGGATCAAACCCTAATGCACATGAACTAGTTGCGTAGTTACGTTGTTTATCGTATGGGACAAAATGAGTATTTGTCCGGGACATTATAAGATAATCTGTAGCTTTGACTTCTCGAGCGAGGACGAACGGCAAAAAAGGGGGGATCTGTTCGTACTGATGAAAAGATTCCACGTTTGGTGCCTTCAATATTTCGCCTGGGATAATTGGATGAGTGAGATCGAGATGCCCGATTATTACTTTAGTCTCACCAATTATGAATCCAAACACTCACTCTACTCTGTTTTGGGGGTCACTCGTCTAGCTTAGATTCTTTATACTCTGTTTTTTGGATTCACTCTGATAGCTTGGATTCTTTAATAGTATCACGACTAAGATTCCTGGAGTGATTGAGTTACTTCTAGATATTAGTTGTATTAAGGCGTGGTATTTATTGTTGTAAGTTAGACTTTGTAGTTTTTCTTAGGTTCTGTTTTATTGTTTCTATTCGTATTTCTTGCTATTAACCCTTATGATTTATACTGTAGTTTCCCAGGAGTCTCGAAGATGTGTTTGTGGGCGATCAACCTTCGCGGTTGCACGAAAGGTAATGACTGCTTCTCCCGCGGCAATTGAAACTCTTATTTTGATACTACTACTATATACTAGTATGATTGTAACACAGTACTTTCCATCGTCAGAGGAGAGATCTTGGCCTGGTTAATTGTGTATTATGTCTTCATATGCTAGCTTAATGATTGGTTAGTTATGCGAGATTTGGGATCTTCCATGAACCAATACTAGGTTTGATCTTGAGATTATCATATTGTTGCCAAGCGGATCAGAGTTCCTTTTCTCTCCTTTTTTACTCCCAGCTCTCTGTTCTGTATCTTGACCATGAGATTTGCTTGTCTCATTTGAATGCATGAGAAATGGTTTGCTTTTTTTTTCTTTTTCTTTTTTTTTTTTTCCCGCTCTCTCTGTGAAAGTTAAGTACAGTATCATTTTTGGATCGCATGGAAAAACACCCACGATGAGGTAGTATATTTTTTCCAGTATTTGTTTTCTTCATCCACATAGTCGAACCCGATACTTTAGAGAAATCATGCTCCCAAGCACTTGACATTCTATCAGTAACTTTCTAGTTTATGGTCTTCGGTATCTATTTAGACTTCGTGTTGTGTCCGGCAGTTCTTTGGTTTAAAAGTTGAATGGGAAATGGAACTGAATAAGATTCAGTATCAGTTAATATCCTCTCCCTTTGAAGTTCATTACATCATTCTAGATGCCACATTCGTCCATCAAATTTTATATGGCTACTTTCTTGTTTAGTTGTCTACATCAATACTTTGCCTCATTCTCGCCGGCTACCATAAACATATTACCTGTCTCATATAATTTATAAATCTTTTGATCGGATACGTATATCGATGTAATATTTGACACGTGTATAACGATGATCAAACGTGGGTTTTTGTAAATTTATCGTAAAACATTCATGGTTCTGTAAGTTATATATTTTAATCTAATATATATTACGGGACGATTAGAAGTGATTTGATATGAAAATAAAATATAAATTCATATATACGAGATAATATAAAATATATATATGTTATAAATTATATGATGGGGTATCATTTACTACTTGGAACGTGAGGTTGTGGTGATATTTTTTTCAATGATAAGCAAAAGAATAATGAGTAAATAAATATTTGTACGGTACTATCAGATTTTCATATGTATATATAATGTATGCATATGCATGTTCACTGAAAACGAAGGAAAAGTTGGAGATATGAGAGAAGCCAAAAATGTGGAGTTGGAGTCAAGCCCGTTAGAGTTAAGACACAAACACACATGTACGATATCTAATGTTTATATGTTCTTATCTTTTTAATTCAAATTACAACAATACAAAGCCCAACTTCCTAGGTAAAAGGTTCTTATTCTCATATCCACTGATAATCACCTTGTTAATCAAAGTCCTGAACTGGCCATTCAATTCCCAGAATATAAGGAATTGACAAGTTGAGTTTTGAGTCTAAATTCGTTGGGTATTCATATTGGCCCTATGTGACTTATCAACATTGAATGCGAACATGGATGAAGATGGCGCAGAAAAGTGCAATTTTCTCGTTAAATTCCTGGGATAATGACCACAATGGGCAATTGTTCATGGACCCATGATAGCGATTAGTGGTTGATTAATCCCAGATTTTGGAATTATAGGATCGCCATCATCTCAATTATTGTCAAGTTACGTCCTCGTGTATTAATGGTCGTACGCCTCTCATAGTCTAGATTTGTCTGCCTATATTCAATGCTATCACTTTCATTTACCATTTAAAGACATGTTATGGCGACGAATCATTCTTCCTCTTAAATAGAAAATTCGAACGGATATCCGCAGATTGGAGTTGTTCCTGCAGTTCCTCGCCTGCTACAGATGCATATTGGTCGACGGTCGCATGGATGGTTCGTGAGAGAGCGGAGAGTGGAGAGCGGAGAGTGGAGGTTCATCAGAATCTGAGGAATGTGTATTTTATTGTAGTACTATCAAAGTGCATGGGACTATGGGAGTCCTCTGCCTAATCTTATTTCATCAAGTTGCAGTAAACAATTTGCATGTTACTGGTATGATTTGCTACTATATTTGACCCCTACGGATCAAGATTATAGTTAACTGATGATGTATAGGTCATGTATGCTTTGTATTCAATTGAACAAATCATGATCATGATTTACATGATCATTTAGTTCTAGGAATCCAATTAAAGATTTAGCAACCGATAATTTTTAAATTTAGAGCTAGGGAATAGTATACATTGATCCAAACTGTTGTTTATGGCATCCCATGAGCCCAAACGCACTTCATGACTTTGCTCGTCATACAAGCCTTCACAAATTTGCTCCGCAATAAATTTCATAGCAAAACAACTAAGTTCACATTTTGACAAAGTGCAGTGCACTCGGTATGCAAATTGATGCGCTCTTGTCGCTCATTGACACCAATGCTTTAGAAGCAATCAAATATTTTCATATATAGACGCAATGTTGGTACTATTTCAAAAGGAGGCACTACGAGTGAAAATAATTCTCGCATGACTTTTGCCGGGGGTTCATGAGAGACTCTTTGATACCGTATTTTATGTTTATTGCACTTTCTTCTACCTATGATTTCTTCACGTTCTTTGATAAGTTACATTGACTATATACATAGTTGTATAATACTACTCCTCACAAATCAATTCTACGTGTCTAAAAGGGAAAGCCCAAGCGAGACCCGCATGAATAAATGCAATTAGTGGGTCCCATCACATACATTTCATGGGCAAACACGCTTTGTATATCGCTATCATGTATTCATGCGGTATTCCATTGGGTACATGACATTTCATATACTAGTACTTCCTCCGTCGGTCTATCCGTAAAATGTCTTAGAGAATTTTTTAAAGCCGTAAATTACGCTTGAATTTACCCCTTTCGTCTCACAATATAAAAATCGATTTAATCCGATAGATAAATTTATAAATGTATTAAATTTATATGAAATTTGATAAATAAAGAATATTTTTTGAGTAACGATACGATTTACTGTAACAACCGTGAAAGAAGATAATGGGTATATTATAGTATATGATTATTGGTTTAAAATTTTTTTATGTGAAAAGGTTATTCCCTCCATTTCATAATATAAGCAACAATTTTTTATTTGGTTCGTTCCAAAATATATACAGCATATCATATTTAATAGTAACTTTTTTCATATAAAAAACATCAAAATAAATCACTATCTGTTACAGTACACCTAATATTTTCTCTCATAATTGATACGATAAATCCCATTATCATTAAAAAAAATACTTATTTTTATCAAATTTCATAAAAATTCAACACACATAAATCCATTTGTTGGGTCAATGGGTTGTCTATATTATGGAACAAAGAGAGTATTAAATATAATGTATTGCAAACCAACCTGGGTTGTTGTAGTGGTGTTCGACTCAACCTTCTTCTTGAAGGTCTTGGGTTCGAATCCCACTAGACTCAAAATCCATGTTGGCCACGCCCGTTGACTTCGGTCAAAGCTTTACCCGATGCTGGTGGGGGGGGCGCCTTATCAGTGTCCTCGGGATTAGTCGAGGTGCGCGCGAGCTGGCCCGGACACCCTCGTCACCAAAAAAAATAAAAAAATAAAAAAATATAATGTATTGCATATATTTTATGACATACAATGTACAAATAGATAATTATTGCTTATATTATAGGATAGAGGGAGTATTTGATTATAATTGGGTCAAGCTTTGCATATATGATAAAAAAAAACTCATTCCGTCCCATGAAAATTATAATATTTGTCTTATTTGAATGTCTCATAAAAATTATAATATTTTTTAATTCGGTAAGGAATAACATCATATTAACTACAGTACACCCACTAACTCTTCTCACAATTGCTATAATGAATCATACTTTTAATATTATTCAATATAAATTCAACACACATATAAATTCTGGATCCAAATCAAATCGTTGAAATTTTCGTGGGACGGAGGGAATATTAAGTACTAATTAAACTATTCTAAATTGAGTATTCCCTCCGTCTCATAATTTTTACAACGATACGTATTTTTATAATGCTACATATTTTAACTACTACCAAGGATTGATCAAATATCGTTTTTACATAACTGTTGTGAAACACTAATAATTATGTAATTTGTGAATTTTAATCATAAATAAATTTAATAATTTTATGATATTATTAAAAATAAGAACGTAACGATTCAAAATAAATAACAATTCAAAATACGTGTCGTTGTAAAAATTATGAAATCAGAAAAATATAAATTAAACACAAGAGTTAAAAATTGCTGTACATAACACGTCCTCGAAGTAGTGGACCAAGTAACTTGTTTTACGACAAAAAGAGTACAATTATTTCTCCGATGGTCGGAGTAACATATTTTCGGCATAATATTACTGCTCTAGAAGCGGAAACACCAATGAGGGGCTCCACGTTGGCAGGTACGGCCCGATCGATTGGGACTCGTCGGATTGAAAAACCAACTGAATGTCCTTTTTCGGGCCCAGTAAAAAAGTGCACACACACGGTGGCTATCGGTTGTGTCCCCACTCAGTTTTCAGAGCAGTCAAATGCTATTTTTGTCGGGGAAAATAGCAGATATCTCTTTTGAATTTTTGATTTTTTATATATAATTTTTTTAATTTTAAAAATAAATATATGTTCTTTTTTAAGGAGATTTTGATCAGAAAATTAATATTTTAAAATAAATCATGTATAAAAATTTTTAATTTTTTTAAAATTTAGAAGATTAAATGATTATTTCTATAACTTAGAGAGATAAAATACAATCGGATGATAATTAAAAAAGGTTAAATTTTTTTTCTTTTTGTCCATATAAACTTTGATTTTCATGATTAGACGATCACATCTTAATTTATGTAAACTTCTTATGAAATTTTAATTATTTTACTTTTTTATTGGATTTTTTTTACAAAAAACCGTCTATAATCTAAAATAATTATAAAAAAATTAACCCAAATCTTGGTATTTACGTTTTGTCCATCCAATTCATTTACCATCTTGCATTTTGACAACTCCGGCAGCTTCATTTTTTTTCTTTTTCTTTTTTTAAATCTCATTTGAATATTTAAAAAACCCCTTTACATTTGTTCGTTAAAAAAATAAAACTTTTTTCATTTGAGCCGAACAAAAAGAAGAAAAAGACCATCAATTTTTTCTTTATTTTCGGATATGTTTCCTTCATCAATTGTTTCTCTCCACCAAGAATCCTTCAAATCGACAAAATCCTCATATGCGATTTGTTTCATCCCCAAACCAATTATAATGAATATGAGAATCATTGATTGATTTAGAAGGAAAAGTCGGATTCGAGAAACTCATTGATGAAATTTTCGTGTTTCGATTGTTGAAGAAAAGGGAAAGACATGAGAAACAATGAGATTAGGGTTCTGCAGAGGTGGGAAAAACTGGGGAGTGGGGAGCATGAATTCGATCCTGGATAAGAGGAAAAGTGATATATGTTGGTAAAAAATTGAAACAACAAGGGTAATTTTGTAATTTAATCTTATTCCATTGTTTTTAACTAAACCCTAACGGAAGTAGGTAAGTCGATGAGTAAGAGATTATTTGAGTTGGTAAATTGTAATATTGAAGATTTTGGTTGGTTTTTTTTATTTTTATAAAACATAATTTTTTATTTCGTTGAAACCGTAATACTTGTATATTTGCATCAAAAAGTTTTTTGTGTTGAGAATTGATCACGGGAGGATAAAATGTCATTATATGCAAAATTATCGTAAAATATTAATGATAGTTTAAATTATGATCTTTAATTTAGAGTTATTGATGTAATTTTATTATATCATTAAAACGAATAACATAGTTTCTCAAAATATATAATGAATAATATAATTATTATGTAATATTATAATTTTAATGAAACTGAAGGTGCAAGTGATTATCATACAATAGAGATGTACTTCTAAATTATAGGCCCAACTAAATCACTCTCTGTACTTCTAAGTATGTTATCCATGAGACCCAAACGAGAGACAGTAACTCAGCTCTGCTTACCATGTACCATGATAGTGTTCATACCTGTATCTGGCAAACTAAAGACAGTTCCGTGATATTAGAGACTTGATGCAGAGAAATCTGAGCCGATAATCCTTAAAATCAGCAAATCTATGGCGCAGCTCCGATAATTGAACTTCAACACATGAGAAAGTCCCTTTTCAGATCTATAGAATTCAGCACTCTCAGGATATAAAAATTGGATTGTGGCAGCTGTTGAATTAACTAGAGAGCGTGTACAG